>JARSSU010029299.1:0-18304 GCA_029619165.1 Eurosta solidaginis | reverse complement strand
ATGGACCTGTTGAACTCCAAAATAAACGAGCGGTCCCACAGGTGGGGTGGGCTTCTGGTGGGCTGTCTGGAGGCAAATACAATATTAGATGTTTAAATCAAATACCATAATGCGACTAAAATTTACGATAAGAAAAAGAGAGAAAACAAAGACAACAGCCCCTTTTTAGACACACGTATACCACAGGCTCAATAATAAACTAATATTGGATGATACTCGAAACCAACCTCTTCTGGCGCCTCATAACTTTATATTTTCACAGCTTTCAAATACATAAAATAAATACGGCGAAGAACTTTATAGACAAAATATTACTGAAAGCGACGCAGCCATCAAAGGTTTAGACATGACGACGAAGAGAGAGAAGTATAGTAGGAAAGACATATTAACAACGAACAAGAAGAGACGCTTAAAAAAGAATAATTACCCGGACTATCATATCAATTTATAGATCAGAAACAATGGAAATAGAATATATAACCCACAGTCTTCAGATTCAAATAACCGAAACAGCGATACTCAGTGTCACCTACATTCCTGCTCACAGAAAATTTCACACAGACTTGACAAAATCATCAAACACAAACATACACTAGCATACAGGTCAAACGGCACTTGGCAACGTGCTTTAAAAAAACAAAAAATCCATAGATCTCCAACAACGTAGCAATGTAGTTTACGAAATTCAAGGTAAAGGGAATGAAGAAGATAGCTGCAATAAGGTGTAAATTGGGACCACAAAGCGGGCGCTCGGCACGCGGGTAGCTGCGCACGAATCCGATATACGTAAACAAAAACAAAGCACAGCTTTGGCACAGCATGCAATAGAAAATAAACACACAGCTGATTTGAAAACATAAAATAAATAGACACCGAAAGGAGAGAAAAAGCGCGTTACACCTAGAAAGCCTAAGAATTTGCAAAAAAGAGGAAACACAATAAACAAAAAAGAGATACAGAGAATATCGCCGCCGCCGCGTACCTATTATGTTTGTAATTTAGTTTTTAGTATGACAAGTTACCGCATGTAGGTGGTATCGATTTTTCCACTCTATTAACTTTCCACAATTTTTTTAATATTAAAATGTTTTAAATGTTTAAAATGTTTAGTGAAAATTATGTTTTTCGTTTAATTCCATTTCGTAAGTAAGAAAATACTTCTTGTACAAACAATATTTAATTGCAATATTTTAATTTTAATTCTATATGTATCTGATTGTGTTCTTTGTTGTTTTTTGTTTTATTAAATAAATACCGTGTCACGCTCCTGAAGATGACAAGGAAAATTGGCGAAACTCGAGCTGAAAGGTGGAATAATCTTGTTTTATTTGCACCCAACACAATAGATCTGCCTAGCTTAAAATATACATTAATTTTTAAATGTTCAAAACGGCTTAAGGGTTTAATATATCGATTCTTTAAAAACATTTCATAAGTCGCTATATCGCCACATTAAACTTAATTTAAAAATCCAGCACAACAAATTTATTTATGTAATCATTAACATGGCTTTTAGATTATCTCCACCATTTTTTTCGATACGTGAACTATTACCGGAGTTGCAGCTTGGGAATGACGGGATGGCCTGTAAGGTTTAACGTGATCATATTAATCGTTTCCTGGATGGTCGGGCTAGTACCTTAATCGTGCTTGTTACCAGAACGTTCCGGATCTATATCCGGCAAAGGACCGTCAACACCGGTAAAAACTCCCCAAAACCTTTGGTGAGTGTCGATATCGTTAAAATAGCAACAAAAACACCACGAAAAGTACTTCAGGCCTGGACCTGCCAGAATTTCATCATGTTGAACTTCGAACTGAGCGCGAAAAACGAGCAAGACATAGGAAGGCGTGATATTTGCGAAGGACTAAATTTTGCGACCTCGGGTCTCGAACATCTAAAAGCGCGCACATGTAACTTATCATGACTTTTAATATCTTATCTCATATTCCGAGGTAAAATCCTTAAAGCCTGTGGTATTTTAATTTTTTTAATGAATCAATTTTTAATACAAATTTTTTCAGTGCAATAACATTTTTGAACAATTTTTTGGGTCAATTTTTTAGTGCAAATTTATATTTATACCGAAGTGCTTGCTCACCGTTTTAAATTTTATAAGCTATTTTCCATTACGCAAGTCGCCATGCACTCTTGGTTGGTTCTCAAGAATATTATTTGCTGCCTGAGGTTATTCCTGTGGTCTAAAGCCTGCACTTTGTTGAGCTTGGTTTGAATTCGCACCTGTGCGAAGCCAGCCTGTTGTTATTTTGCATAGTAGTTTTATTGTTAAGCGTAATGGCTTAAGAGATAGATGGATCCATCCATTGGTTCTTTTTGAGATAAATCGGACCCAGAAGGGAACCGTAAATTTTGTGTTTGAATATTCTGAATTCGTTCTGGTATCTGCGCTTCAAAAATTAAAGCGAATCGTGCTCTTTGGTTATAAGACTCTAATTCCTGAGCTTAGCCAAAGCCAAAGCTCCCGCAGATTCAAAGAAAATATTATATCTTTTAAGGGTGTATTCAAACCCTGTAATAAACGGTTTGGTGAATTTAGTGACTATTTTCTACAACCGGCATTGACACTGACGAAGGACACACGGCTCCTATTCTTTATATGTCCAATTTAAGCTGTCCGAATAAAGCGATTCTTTCCAGTTAGCATATGGGCTAATTTTTCCACGAAATTCTGGTGAAAATTTCCAGCACTTTAAATACACACGATTACCACCGCAATATTATGAATAGTATTTTCCATACATGTTGTGCCAAATTTTTATTAATACAACTAGCAGACCCTGCAGACATTGTTCTGCCCTAAATTTGGTCTATCTGCATATATTTTAATAAGCCTTTTCCGTCTAACTCTGCACTCCCCCTCTTCCCTTTTTCTTAATCCTTTTATTCACTCCTTCCTCCGTCTTTTTTCACTTCATCTATCTCTATCTTCGTCTCACTCTATCTCTACCTAAATCTCCTTCTCCTTCCATCTTTTCTCTTCTCTCAAGCTCTTCTCATTCTTCTTCATCCCTTATTGCCAGTCCCAGAGGGTGGTATGTATTTTGCTCCAGTCCCAGTCCCACTCCGAGCTTCAATCCCAGTCCGTCTCTGGTCTACTTCTCGGAAAAAAGGTTCGTAAATACTAATGTAGCATATTTATATACAAAATTTCAGTCAAATGGAATAGGACGTATGTAAATAGATATGTGGGTATTATTAATTCACTGTATTTATTTCGGCTTCGCATGCAGGTTGATTCTACTAAATTGAATATCACAATTAAAATTACTTTAAAGCTCTCAGCAATAGCTTTTTTTGATATTCATATTACACACACATTCTAGGGGTATCCGGATCCATGTTTTGGCCCAAGTCTCGAGACCCTAGTCACCCAGCGGTATAAAAATACTCTGTACTGAATGACACATAAACAGCTTCAATTTCATACCCATAATGTAAAACCAATCCTAGTGTTACCCTGATCCACGTTTTGGCCTATGTCTCGAGACCCTAATCACACATAGGTATTAAAATTACCCTGTACTGAAGCACTCATCAACAGCTTTCATTTGTTATCCATATTGTATAAACACATCCAGGGATACCCGGATCCCCAGCTGGTTAGGTGGTTAGAATATACCCGCGGTAGGTATGTCTGTCGTAAGAGGCGACTAAATACCGGATTCAAGGGGTCTGTGTAGCGCAGCCCTTTTAGGTTGCCAGCGAAATATATAGCTTCTCCAAACCCAATTGTAAACCTCACCTATCCGTGGCGAATCCTGTTTCATTAACAGCCGAGGCTCTGGCGACGCCGAACTCCTCGTAGATCTAGGGGTGGGAGGGCGGAACGGCCTAGAAGGTCGCATGTGGTCATAACAAATTGTTCCCGAGATGGTCGGGCTTGGTACCGGAACATACCGGATCTGCAACCGGCAAAGGACCATCAACTCGATAACACTCCCCAAGGCATTCGTGGAGTGTCCTTATCGCTACAACAACAACAACAACGACAGGGGTAGCCGGTTCCACGTTTTGGACTATATCTCGAGACCCTAGTCACCCAGCGGTATAAAAAATACTCTGTACTAATTCACACATCAAGAGCTTCAATTTGATACCCATAATGTAAAAATGCATCCTAGTGTTACCCTGATCCACGTTTTGGCCTATATCTTGAGACCCTAGTCACCCAGAGGTATAAAAATTACCCTCTAATAAAGCACTCATCAACAGCTTTCATTTGTTATCCATATTCTATAAACACATTCTAAGGGTACCCGGGTCCAAGTTTTGGCCTATATCTCGAGACCCTAGTTACACAGCGGTATCAAAGTACTCATAAAACAGCTTCCATTTCCATTTTTCGCCTACGAGCCAACCGACAGTGGCAAGCGTCATCGGGGAATGTTTAAAAGTTTTTGAAGCTCATTTTTGTAAGCAATTGATAGTTTTCCAAAAAAACTGAGGATGAGGAGAACAGCAGGAAGGAATATTTTTACAAATTATGTGATATCACTTGGGTCGCAGGATATGTTGATGCAACCCATGTGAGGACAAAACATCAGTTAACTTTTCCACCGTTAATTGAGGATGATAACAGCAACAACGCAGTTCTGTAAGATATGCAATCACTTGCTACAAATACTCGGCTACAAATCGCAGAAAATTTGCAATAAATAAACTTTTATATATCTTTCCCTCCGCTTAAATTGCTTTTTTTTCGTCCAGCGTGCTCGACATACTCTTCTTCCTTCTCCTTCTTCCTCTCTTCTCCCTTCTCCACTACCTCTTGTCTTCCTCTTCCTCCTCCTCTTTTTCTACTCCTCTTCCCACTCTTCCTACCCATCTCTTTTTTCTCCTCTTCCCACTCTTATTTTTCCTCTTATTCTTCACTTCCTGCTCTTTCTCCTCCTCTTTAGCTCCCTCTTCTTTCCTAATATTTGCGTCATGAAAACTTTGATGGCTGATAGATAATATTTTGTCTATAAAGTTCTTCGCCGTATTTATTTTGTATTTGAAAGGCTGTGAATATATAAAGTTTATGAGGCGCCCAGAAGAGGTTGGTTTCGAGTACCAATCCAATATTAGTTTATTATTGGGCCTGTGTATACGTGTGTCTAGAAAGGGGATGTTTCACCTCGTTTATATGGACTGCCAAAAATCCATAAGCCAGAATGTCCCTTACGTCCGATTGTCTCGTCTATCAATGTACCATGTTATCACTTGTCCAAATACATAGGAACAATTCTTAAGTCGTTGATTTCCACCGAATATAACATTAAAAACTCGTTTGAGTTAAAAGAAAGACTGCAAAATTTAACTATACGTGATGATGAATTCTTAGTGTCGTTTGATGTCGTCTCGTTATTCACTAATATACCAACAAATATGGCCTCCAAAATAATAATGCAAAAATGGGTTGAAATAAAGGAAAATACGAATATACCTAAGAGCAAGTTTCACAATATTTTAGAGTTCTGCTTAAAAGACAACAATTACTTCGTGCACAACAACAATATATATACACAAACATATGAATGCCTATGGGCAACCCCCTTTCCCCAACCATTGCCGATATAATAATGGACGACGCGCTTTCACACACTTTGATTGAATTACAAAAACAAACAAAACATACAAATAAAGCTCCTAGTCAAATATGTAGATGATATTTTCGCCATCATCCCAAGACAATATACAAATACAATATTAGATGTTTTAAATAAATACCATAATCGACTAAAATTTACGATCGAAAAAGAAGAAAACAACAACATGCCCTTTTAGACACACGTATACACAGGCTCAATAATAAACTAATATTGGGTTGATACTCGAAACCAACCTCTTCTGGGCGCCTCATAAACTTCATATCTTCACAGCCTTTCAAATACAAAATAAATACGGCGAAGAACTTTATAGACAAAATATTATCTATCAGCCATCAAAGTTTTCATGACGCAAATATTAGGAAAATTAAATTGACGCTTAAAAAGAATAATTATCCGGACCATATCATATCAAATTTAATATATCAGAAACAAATGGAAATAGAATATATAACCCAAAAAACACAGTCTTCAGATTCAAATAACCAGAAAAAGCGTACTTCAGTGTCACCTACATTCCTAGGCTCACAGAAAATTTCACACATGACTTGACAAAATCATCAAACACAAACACTACACTATCATACAGGTCAAACTGCACTTTGGCAACGTGCTTTAAAAAACAAAAACACCCATAGATCTCCAACAACGTAGCAATGTAGTTTACGAAATTCAATGTAAAGGGAATGAAGAAGATAGCTGCAATAAGGTGTACATTGGGACCACAAAGCGGGCGCTCTGCACGCGGCTAGCTGAGCACGAATCCGATATACGTAAACAAAAACAAAGCTCAGCTTTGGCACAGCATGCAATACAAAATAAACACATAGCTGATTTTGAAAACATAAAAACTATAGACACCGAAAGGAGAGAAAAAGCGCGTTACACCATAGAAAGCCTAAGAATTTTGCAAAAACAGGAATCACAATAAACAAAAAAGAAGATACAGACAATATCGCCGCCGCGTACCTATTATGTTTGTTATTTAGTTTTTAGTATGACAAGTTTACCGCATGTAGGTGGTATCGATTTTTCCACTCTATTAACTTTCCACACTTTTTTTAATATTAAAATGTTTTTAAATGTTTAAAATGTTTTAGTGAAAATTATGTTTTTCGTTTAATTCTATTTTCGTAAGTAAGAAAATACTTCTTGTACAAACAATACTTAATTGCAATATTTTAGATTTAATTCTATATGTATCTGATTGTGTTCTTTGTTGTTTTTTGTTTTATTAAATAAATACAGTGTCACGCTCCTGAAGATGACAAGGAAAATTGGCGAAACGTCGAGCTGAAAGGTGGAATAATCTTTGTTTTATTTGCACTTAACATAATAGATCTGCCTAGCTTAAAATATACATTAATTTTTAAATGTTCAAAAGGCTTAAGGTTTTAATATATCGATTCTTTAAAACATTTCATAAGTCGCTATATCGCCACATTAAACTTAATTTTAAAAATCCAGCACAACAACTTTATTTATGTAATCATTAACATGGCTTTTAGATTATCTCCACCATTTTTTTCGATACGTGAACTATTACCGGAGTTGCAGCTTCGGAATGACGGGATGGCCTGTAAGGTTTAACGTGATCATATTAATCGTTTCCTGGATGGTCGGGCTACTACCTTAATCGTGCTGGTTACCTGAACGTTCCGGATATATATCCGGCAAAGGACCGTCAACACCGGTAAAACTCTCCAAAACCTTTGGTGAGTGTCGTTATCGTTAAAATAGCAACAAAAACACCACGAAAAAGTACTTCAGGCTGGCCCTGCCCAGAATTTCATCATGTTGAACTTCGAAATGAAGGACTAAATTTTGTTATCCATATTGTATAAAACACATTCCAGGGATACCCGGGTCCCCAGAGGGTTAGGGGGTTAGAATATACCCGCGGTAGTATGTCTGTCGTAAGAGGCGACTAAAATACCGGATTCAAGGGTTGCTGTGTAGCGCAGCCCTTTCAGGTTGCCAGCGAAATATATAGTTTCCCCAAAACCCAATTGTCAACCTCACCTATCCGTGGCGAATCCTGTTTCATTAACAGCCGAGGCTCTGGCGACGCCGAACTCCTCGTAGATCTAGGGGTGGGAGGGCGGAACGGCCTAGAAGGTCGCATGTGGTCATAACAAATCGTTCCCGAGATGGTCGGGCTTGGTACCGGAAACATACCGGATCTGCAACCGGCAAAGGACCATCAACTCGATAACACTCCCCAAGGCATTCGTGGAGTGTCCTTATCGCTACAACAACAACAACAACAACAGGGGTAGCTGGTTCCACGTTTTGGACTATATCTCGAGACCCTAGTCACCCAGCGGTATAAAAAATACTCTGTACTAATTCACACATCAAGAGCTTCAATTTGATACCCATAATGTAAAAATGCATCCTAGTGTTACCCTGATCCACGTTGTGGCCTATATCTTGAGACCCTAGTCACCCAGAGGTATAAAAATTACCCTCTAATAAAGCACTCATCACACAGCTTTCATTTGTTATCCATATTCTATAAACACATTCTAATGGTACCCGGGTCAAAGTTTTGGCCTATATCTCGAGACCCTAGTTACCCAGCGGTATCAAAGTACTCATAAACAGCTTCCATTGATAGCCATATGGTACAAACACATCCCAGGATTACCCAGATCCACGTTTTGATCTCAAGACCATAGCCAGAACGTGATAAAAGGTATCCTATGTCCGTCTCCTGGTTCTAAGCTACCTCCCCACAATTTTCGCCCAAATAGGTTCATCCGTTCTTGAGTTATAAATAGTGTAACTAACACCACTTTCTTACGTATACGCAGTGGTGCACCTCTTTTCAGTTGGTATGGATATGTTTGTGCACGTGCTTATTTAACTTTACATACATATATGAAATATAACCTATCCTATATTTCAAGTTAGACCAAACTACACACAGGGTGCAAAACAAATTCAAAATCGGTTTAGTAGTTTAGGAGTCCACGTGATTTTTATATATAAAGTAAAGAAAACTTAGGGCATCGTTCTGTATTGGAACGATTATTGGGAAAAATTATTATAAATTATAATTTGTTTTCGGAAAAACGTATGCAGCTGTCGTATACATCATAACCGAACGTTACCGTGAAACCCAGCTACGGTTAGAACTCAGAAATTTGCGTGATAAGTTAAATATATTGGACGTATCGACTCTGAGTATGTGTATATTTAAAAGTGGGTATGAATACTAACAGCACTCATCTTACCACAGATTGTTGCAAATTTTCGAGTGAGCGTGGAAGTGCTTAGACATGATGAAACGAAAATGATATAGGTAGTTATGTATAAGAAGCGTACACATATGAACTTCTGTTAAAAGTAGTATTAATTTCTCTAATTTAGTATTAAAAGAGAGAGTTAACTATAATTAGTTATAAGGATACCGTTATTCGAAATGTTAAACTCTTTAAACAGTGGCATAAGCTCCATTCGAATTTCGGTTTAGATTAGATGTAAAGTAAAGCTCGTGAAATAAAGATCATTTTTATCGTTTTTTACTTTCCGTCTACATCACTATTATATGCAAAAAATTTTCCGTAATACTCACTTGACAGTGCAGTTGAAACTATCAACATTTCTAAGATTTCTAGCCACTGGAAGGAAATGAAAATTTTCGCCTATGAGCCAACCGACAGTGGCAAGCGTCCATCGGGAATGTTTAAAGTTTTCGAAGCTCATTTTTGTAAGCAATTGATAATTTCCAAAAAACTGAGGATGAGGAGAACAGCAGGAAGGAATATTTTTACAACTTATGTGATATCACTTGGGTCGCAGGATGTGTTGATGGAACCCATGTGAGGACAAAACATCATTTAACTTTCCATCGTTAATTGAGGATGATAACAGCAACAACGCAGTTCTGGAAGATATGCAATCACTTGCTACAAATACTCGGCTACAAATCGCAGAAAATTTGCAATAATAAACTTTTATATATCTTTCCTCTGCTTAAATTGCTTTTTTCCTCCAGGTGCTCGACATACTCTTCTTCCTTCTCCTTCTTCCTCTCTTCTCCCTCTCCACTACCTCTTGTCTTCCTCTTCCTCCTCCTCTTTTTCTACTCCTCTTCCAACTCTTCCTACCCACTCTTTTTTCTCCTCTTCCCACTCTATTTTCCTCTTATCTTCTCTCCTGCTCTTTCTCTCCTCTCTAGCTCCCTCTTCTTTCTTCTCCTCTTCTTTTCCTTCTCTTGATATTCCTCCGCTTTCCGCCCTTCCTTTCTTCCTCCACTTTCTTCTCTCCGTCGTCATCGTCCTACTACTTTCTTTCTCACCTTCTACTCTGCTCTTCTACTTCCTACTCTTTCTCCTCTTCCCCTCCATATCCCTTTACCCGTCATCTTTCCTCCACATTCTGCTCTCTTTCTCCTCTTCCTACTCCTGCTCTTCCTCATCCTACTCCTTTTCTCTTACTCCTCCGTCCTCCTCCTCTTTCTATTTCTCCGCCTTATTTCATTATCCTCTTCCATCTGCATAGTAAAACTTTTTAAAAATGGGCCATAATCCTGCTAATTCTTAATTTGAGAAAAAGGTAAGATTATTATTATTGTAGGTAGTATACTTAGCGACCGCTGCAGTGGTTGAATTTCAACCACTGGGCAAACTCTAGTAGTAATAAAGGCGGGTGTTATTGTAAACTTTATATATTTTATTGTTAATAACAATGAGCTTAAAAGCCGTGGTTAAATAAAGCACAATGTTTAAAATTTCATTAGTTTTTTAATTTGTCAATATTTTATATTTGCAATATTTCAACTAAGCTTTGCAAACTTCAGCAATAGACTTCATTGCATCAGCTTGGGTGCTTACAACTCCGAAACTTTCTTCACCTCCGAGCTTAATTTTTGCAGCTTCTGCCTGCTCCTATGCATAATTCGCTATGCTTTCTTCGAACAATCTTTTGTTCCCCGTGCACAGTGTGTGATGTTGCTGATAGAGGGTAATGTCGGATTTGTGGCTATGTCTGAACATGTGATCGTAGGGCGATGTCTGTTGTTGCCGCGATTGTGACTAGTGCTATTGTGCTGTTGTTTTATTGTTGCTGTTTCCATTCTTGTCTGTTGAGAGAAAGACACAACAAACACTGTACTGCCGGTGCAGCTGCCTTGATATGGGCAAGACCCTGTCAATAGTTTTCTCTGTGCCGTGAGTGGGTGTGGCAAAACGGACCACCACCATTAAGGTTTCGCGCATTACCGGAAAGCTTGCGCTTTGTTCTACTCTTGAGGTCAGCCCAGATTTACAACAAAAACTATTACAGATCAGTTGCTAGTATAGTAACAAATAAATTTAAATATCGCATTTACCTTTTTCCACTCAACCACGGTTCCTATTGGAGGGCCAGGATCATTGATTTTGTTGGCTACTCTTTCCATTTAAATCGTAGCTAGATTTGTCTTCCCCGAATCGAGGAGCACCTCTTGGCAGGTCCAAGTTTGCTTCCAAACTGTACGCCGCTGGTTTTCTTGTTACTAAAAAAAAATGGATTAAAATTTGCTCTAATTAAGTTAGTTATAATAAAATTACCTCTCTTAAGCTGCTACATATGTTATTTTTTAATTCAAAGAACAATAACTAATTTATTTTCGTTTGATTTGACATTTTAATTCTTTATTTTATTGACTTATCGTTATAGAGTATGTTCACTTCTTACGTCTTCGTCTCGTAAGAGTCAGCTGTTTTCGTCTTAAGCCGTCATTATGCATAATGCAAAAAGGCGAACGATTCGTCTCCGAGGCGAAACGAACATTTCGCATTAGAGAATGAAGCCCTCAAACAAATTAATAAATCACTTTTCTTACTCCAAATATGGTAGCTGGTATTCCAGGTACAATCGAAAAACGCTGCCAGTCAAGTGGTACTCTTTAATTTAATTTATTTATTTATTTACGATCTGAAGATCTATATAATTTAATAAGGTACAAAGTATTTTTAATGTTTACATATTTGTTTCAATCATTGAATTTCTTTGACTTCAACTATATAATAATCTATAAAATTATTTACTAAAAAATTAACTACTTTACAGGTAGCGCTTTACAGTAGCTGTATATAACTTCTGAATTTTTTGGTATTATTACAGTTTTTATAGCAATTGGCAGATCATATATTCTCTAATCCTTCGTAGTAAAAAAATTACGCAGTCAAGTAAAGATGATTTAATTTATATACAATTTCATTTTATATCGTTTTGTGAAGGTCCTTTTTTATAGCAGTTAAGGAGTTGGATATCAAGGGTCGAAGATCCATATTTGCGTAAAGCTCAATATGCCTTCCAAGGCAGTCGGTTCTATGTACCGGAGCGACTCGAATTTTCCCGAATAAGGACTGTCCTTTCAGTGTAACCCCATTTAATTTGTTGCGTCCCTCCACAAATTGTCATCCTCCCAGTAGCTCCTTGCAGCGGGACTGCTCCGGGAAGGTGTCGAATCCAATCGGGTCCGTCTCCCAACCCCGGTCTGAGAAATGGTTTTGCTGCATCTGCCGGAAAAGAATCTTTTAGGACGGTCATACTCTTGTCAGTGTGTCTCGTGCAAAGGATGGTTGCATCGGACAGGTTGTTCTGGGCTAGATCCCCAAACCCGACGCGCCCGAGTAACTTTACAACTCTTTTGTGGCTCCTTGCTGTTCACGCCCAAGGGCGTCCCGTAGTTTACGCCTTAGCGCGCGCCCCCCACACTACCTTCCAGCCCTGCTGCTCAGCAAGCCACAAGTAGTAGCACTGCTGCTCGCGCCCCCACGGCACACCAATTCATACGGCCGCTCCCACTCATACCTCCGTAGTAGAGTCGGGAGCAATGCCGAATATCAGCCCCTGCCCCATCTTCTTCCCCACTCTTTTCCGGCAGTAATCGTGTAGGTCAGGGAAACATACTCTTAGTCCCTACCTCCTTTTCGCGTTTGCCAGCACAGAATATATTATGTTTGCGACTTTCGCCAATGCAGCTCCTGCCTTGGATGGTAGCCACTTCTTAGATGTTCTGAGTCTCCGCGACGACAACCCACCGACGGGTTTCTTAACGCCATGTTGCCAGGTCGCAAACCCAATACACGGGTACCCAATGCTTACCCAAGGACGTCCAGTCCCAGGGCAACAAAAATAGTTGCGTCCTAGCCTTTCACAACCCAGGCGTTAGTAATGGATAAGCTGGGAAGATCACCGAGGTAGTCGATTTCATGAAGCGACACAAGATCCGCATTGCTGCGATTCAAGAGACTAAACTCACAGCAAGATCTGTTCTGCAGACCTGTTCTGGGTATAATGTCCAAAGAAAAGATCGTGAGAGCGGAAATGGAGGTGGCCTCGCGTTTATCATACACCAATCTGTGCAATATCATTTAGTTGATCCCGACATCGGCCGCAGGGACAGTGTCTTAGAACGTCGAGGCTTATCTGTCCGGTCAGGCGATGCAAACCTAGAAATCATCAACTTCTACATCCCTCCTGCCACCTGCTGCCCCAGTGGATATCGCCTCAACATCAGCGCCTTATTCACTGGCAATAATCGCATATCTTAGGCGATTTCAATGCCCATCATGATCTATGGCATTCAAAATGCAGGCAGACAGTATGGATGAGATGTTGGCGGATAAAATAGAAGAAACGACGTTCTGCACAATAAACGGAGACGCCCCCACACTATGGTAGGAAGCTGTCACAGTTCGCCCGGATATATCAATCGTGAGCGCAGGACTCGTAAACTGCGTCAACTGGCAGCCGATGTTAACATTGGCATCCGACCACCTGCCTATACTTATTTCGCTCGAGCGTACCGCGACTTCATCGTCACAGAAAAACGCACTTCATAAACTTTAAAAAGGAAAGTGGGATGAATACAAATCCTTTACAGACACCCGCTTTGCTGCCCTCCCTATCCCGACTGATGCTCGCCAAGGGGAGCGTGCTTTCCGCAAGGTCATTGAATCCGCCTCGGCTCGCTCCATTCCCGCCGGTAGAATTCCCGAATTCGGCCTCTCTTTCCGGCGGAGGCCGCAACTTACCGAGAGAACGAGACCTTATAAGACAGCTCGTGGATGAACACAAGCGGGTGAAATGGGAGGAGAACCTGAGTGGTTGTAACCTCTCTGCCGATGTAGGTAAGCTTTCGTACACCGTAAAGTCCATATAGAATCCGTCTAAGCACAATGACAAAATTTCCATTGCCTTTGACGACAAAGTACTGTCGGATGCGAAAAAATGCGCGAGCGCTTTCTGCCAATAATATATATATGCATTCTACGGTCGAAAAAAGATAGACGGGGGCCAACAGAGATGCACATAAGCATAAATTCCAAATGACCATCACCGCCAAAGAGGTTGAGGATGCCACCGGTCATGCTAAACCATCCAAAGCAGTGGGCCCAGACGGCATAGCCATGTCGATGCTTAAAGCCAAGGGAAAGAGGGTTTCAAATATTTAGCGCATGTTTTCAACCTGTCTCTTTCCACCTTCGTCATTCCCGAAAAATGGAAAATGGCTAAGGTGGTCCCGCTACTAAAGCCTGGGAAACCAGCTAACATAGGAGACTCATATCGCCAGTAGCCAAAACGCTTGAAGCCATTCTGCTCCCCTAATTCAAAGCAAATTTGCAGCTAGCCTATCATCAGCATGGCCTCAGAAAATTCCATAGCACCACCACCGCGCTAAATGCCATTAGCACCCAGATAAATTGCGGTTTAAGTCAAAATCCCCACCAAAGAACAGTACTCGTTGCGCTAGACCTATCAAAAGTTTTTGATACGGTGAACCATGACACGTTACTGCAAGATCTGGAAGGGTCTACCCTTCCCCCATGTCTTAAAAGGTGGACCGCAAATTATGTGGGTGGTCGGCAGGCATCGGTGCAATTTAGAAACGAAACAAAAAACCAAGAAGAATTGAACAAGTGGTGCCACAGGGTGGTGTCCAATCCCCACTTTCGTTTAACTTCTACATATCAAAGTTACCTTCGCCACCAGAAGGATTTACTATCGTTTCCTACGCCGATGACTGCACAATAATGGCCACAGGCCCAGGCCACAGATCGATGAGCTTTGTAACAGAATAAACGGCTACCTCCCTGATCTCTCCAGTTTTTTTACCTGGCGAAGCCTGACATTATCACCGCCTAAATCATCGGTGTCCTTATTTACAACATGGACGTCCGAAATATCGACCATTTTGAACATCCTTGTCGATGGCACTACGCTGCAGACTGTCCCACACCCCAAAATCTTGGGTGTGAAGTTTGCTCAGGATCTACATTTTGGTGATCATGCAGCCGCAATTGTACCGAAACCCCAGAACCGTAACAAAATCCTTATACCTCTTGCTGGCAGTACTTGGGGAAAAGACAAAGAAACGCTCATTACCACTTTCAAAGCAATTGGCCAGCCGATTGCATGCTATGCGGTCCCTATATGGTCACCAAGTCTAAAACCTACACATTGGAAGAAGCTACAGGCTTGCCAAAATACTGATCTCAGAACTGCCACGGGCTGTCTCCTTATGTCGCGAGAACACCATCTACATAATGAGGCGAGAATACTCCCCATCAGGGAGAGAAATGAGATGCTATCCAAACAGTTCATGTTGAATACCCAGAAACCGGGGCATCCCAATAGACATCTGATTGATGAGCCAACACCGCCTAGGGACTTAAGGAGTCATCTCCGTAAGCATTATGAGGAAATACGGCACCTGAGAACTCAGCCGTATGAAGCAAAAAAACACAAGCAGGTCCTCAGTGAACTCCACAAACAGGCGTCGGACCGTTATGCCAGGAATTGCCCGTTGAATCCAGTACTCAAAAAACAGTGCCCAAAACTTGCAGAAGAGGAGCGCACGCTCCCCAGGGAAATGCGAGTCACTCTAGCTCAACTTCGATCTGGATACGGTAACAGGTTAAACTCTTACCTATCCAGGATCAACCGCGACATACAAAATGTATGCCCTGCTTGCAATGTGTCCCCACATGAGACCAACCATCTCTTTAATTGTAATGTGAAACCAACGCCTCGTAATACCCCTCACATTATGGTCCACCCCTGTTGAAACAGCAAGTTTCCTTGGACTGCCGTTAGAGGATATTGATGACAATTTGTGATGGGTCGCACCTATTGGGTGGGGCGAAGTACTGCTACAACAACAACAACAAGGAGAAGTCTAGTTTTATACCCACATCAAAATTTGTTATATCTCTTAAACAGTGCTGCTCAAAAATTTTTGCATTGAAGTGCAAATACTAACACAACTACAAAAATTATAAGTGCACTGAGAAGAAGTAATAACTCTTTTTTTAAAATAGAATTATTTTTTTGTAAATAATATTATAATACAGTTCAAGTAGTTTTATGTATGTATATATGCTATGTATGCTTGGTGACTTTAACGCCAGGGTGGGCAAAGAAGGTGTTTTGGGCCCCACAGTCGGAAAGTGCAGCCTACGAAATGAAGTTTTTCTTAATGGCTGATTGACTTTGCCGGAAGACTCATCAACTGCAATTGAAAAATATCTGCATACATCCAGTTTCCTTCCCAATTTATTATTTAAAATTTGGGTAAAAATTTAAAATTCGACGTGTTACTGTTGATCGGGACAGTTTGACCTTAATCTCCTAAAGTGAGCCTTTCAGTCTCACTTTGAAATTTAAGTATTGATTATTCCCGCACCAAATAATATTTTGATTTGAAATTTTGGATATTATTCCAATTGATTATAATTACTATAACGTATTTATTATTTTTTGTATTGTGTACGTATTTTTACCATTTTTTGCAATTGTAACGTTAATCCTAAGGTGAGCCTGAGGGACTCACCCTTCTCATAGTAGACATATCATTTTTAAATAACATGAATATTTGAATTCGTAAAATGCAGAAAGCTATAGTAGGCACTGCATTTTTTAACTGTTGCAAAATTTGAATCCATTGAATGCAAAAAGTCGTAGTAGCCACTGTATTTTGAACAGATGAAGAAATAAACATATTCAAATTCTTTATAGTTTTGCTGATTGTGCTCACGTGTATACTTGTAATCGGTTATTTCTCATTTGTATAAATACGTAATTATATAGCTGTGGCAAAATTGTATTTTACGATGGCTAAAAAACGGTTGAATGATTTGGAGTTGGAGGAAATTTTGGAACATTGGGAAGAGGAACATTGGGTGAAGTCAGTGAAAACAATGATGATGGTTATAATGATTCCGATGTGGACCAGATGACTGAAGCATCTGAAGAAGAAGATGAGATTTCAGATGAAAACCAAAATGTAGTTATGGAAGACAATGAAGCCAACTTCTACGTTAGTAATGATTCTACTATTTGGAACAAGTCTCCACCACCTTCATCTAAAATTAGATCAACGAATATCCTCAAAGGAAAGGTTGATGCAGTTGTTTTACCTCCAGGTAAATAATAATTATACCAGCAGAGCTGAGCACAAAACAGATTTTATTCATACAGGTGCACCTTTATCAGACGTACTTGATTGCTTCAAACTCTTTATAAACGATGAAGTTTGTGATGAAATTATAAGGTATACGAATGAAGAAGGATCTGCAGTGTACTCAAAATTAGGAAAATTTTAGCACGTGGTAGACAAAGATGAACTCCTTGCTTTTATAGGACTTTTAATCATAGCTGGTCATATGAAATCAATTAATCAAAGCTATAAGTTATTCTGGGACAAGTTGTATGGAATAACGATTTTTAAAGCCACTATGAACGCTAAACGTTTTGAGGAACTTTTAAGATGTTTACGCTTTGACAACAAGTCTACTGCCGTTAAACGGATAAGTTAGCACATATACGCTCTGTTTGGGATAAAGTTAAACACAACTTTGGAAAGTATTATATGCCCGGGAACATTGTTGTTGACGAACAGTTGCTACCTTGTCGTATGTCCCTTTATACAGTATATGCCATCTAAACCGGATAAATATGGAATTAAGATTTGGTGGTTATGCGACAGTGCTAATGCATATCCTCTTCGCGGCATTCCGTATACGGGTAAAAATGGGAATCAAAGGGCTGTTGGTCTTGCCAAAAAATTTGTTGAGGAGCTTTGCGAGTCTTACCATGGTAATAACCGCAATTTAACTATGGACAATTACCTTACAAGTAAAGAATTAGGTGAAAATCTATTGAGTAAAGTTTAACATTGGTGGATACGCTAAGAAAAAAACAAAACATGTATTCCTCCAGAATCTTTGCCGAACAAGTCTTGAGAGAATAACTCAACAATCTTCGGGTTCCAAAAACATATAGCGATTACTTCTCATGTTCCCAAATCTAGAAAAGCAGGTATTTTCATGTCAACTATGCATCATAATGATAACGTCTTTGAAGAAAAAGGAAAACAAATTTCAGAGATCAATAAATTGTATAATAAAACCAAAGGGAACGTAGACACATTCGACCAACTAATTCACGAATATATGATCAAGCGCAAATGCAATAGATGGCCTCTTGCTTTCTACATTATTTGAATAAAAACTCATCCTGAGTGGCACGACAAAAAGAAAACCCAAAGATATTGGTTTTTGTGTTTGCTGGGTTGAGCAAATATGGTAAAAAAATTAAAACACAGTTGTTGTTGTTTTCCCGACGCGTTTCGACGTTCTTTTTTCTCACGTCATCTTCTGGGGATTTCTTTAATGCTAAATATGTAAAAATAATA
>JARSSU010029298.1:0-21214 GCA_029619165.1 Eurosta solidaginis | reverse complement strand
TGTATGTGCATTAGCGCGAGTCACTAAAAAGTTGTGCCTCCCGGGTGTCGAATACTTAATTCGCGGAGATATCCTAAAACTGATATAATTTTGTTCAGCACCCTGTAAAAACAACGAAATTAAACTTTTCTTGGACATGGATTTCAATGGTGCTACATTATTGTAACGTATTCAAGCAGGCAAATTCGTACGAAGAGGTCATCAACCTACTCAGCTGAGAGCTTTGGCGAGACAAATAAGGGAAAATCA
Organism: Eurosta solidaginis; assembly: GCA_029619165.1. Classification (NCBI taxonomy): domain Eukaryota; kingdom Metazoa; phylum Arthropoda; class Insecta; order Diptera; family Tephritidae; genus Eurosta; species Eurosta solidaginis. The sequence continues at coordinate 20,965 of JARSSU010029298.1, read as the reverse complement.
CCATGTAGGAAAATGAACCTAAGGTACCCTGAATGTGTTTGGAGGGAGGTAGGACATGTGTATCATAATGAAAGGCATTAAAGAGTATTTTATGAGGGAGTGGTCCATAGTTCTATAGGTGGACGCATTTTAGGGATATCGCCATAAAGCTGGACCAGGAGGTGACTCTATAATGTGTTTGTACGATATGGAATCATATGAAGGTGCTATGGAGTATTGAAACGAAGTGGCTTAGTTCTATAGTGTCGGACGCCTTTCGAAATATCGCCATAAAGGTGGACCAGAGGTGATTCTAGAATGTGTTTGCCCAATATGGGTATCAATTAAGGTAATAATCAGTGTTTTAAAGGGGTGGCCCGTAGTTGTATATATGGAAGGCGTTTTCGAGATATCGACAAAAATGTGTGGACAGGGTGACCCAGAACATCATCTGTCGGCACCCTAATATATTTATATATGTAATACAACGAGCAGTATCCTGCTAAGATTCCAAGGCATTTGATTTCGCCCTGCAGCAAACCTTTTCATTTTCTTCTGCTTAACTATCGGTAGGTGCCACACCATTCTTACAAGTTTTTCTAAAGTTATATTTTGTCTCGTATTGGTATAGAATTTTTCATTTCGTAATTTTCGATATCGGAAAATGAGCGTGGTCATAGTAGGATTTCGGCCATTTCTTTTATGCCAAGATACAAGTGAGTTCAGATAAGTACGTGAACTAAGTTTAGTAACGATATATCAATTTTTGCTCAGGTATCGTGGTAACGCGAGCCGAAGGGCAGACGTCGACTGTGTATAAAACTGGGCGTGGCTTCAACGATTTCGCCATGTTCACAGAAACAATTCCCGTCATAAAATCTATGCCCCTACCAAATTCACCACAATGATTGGTAATTTTTGTTCGTCTTATGGCAGCTAAAAGTATTCTAGACAAATAAATTAAAGATGGCGGAGACACGCCCATTTTAAATATTTTCTTTATATTATTAGTCTTTGTTGCACCATATCAGATACTGGAGTTGAATGTCGACAGTAATTACATACTTATATACTATAAAGGTATTAATTTTTTGTTGAAATTCACTTAAAAAAAATTTTGTTTTAAGGGGCGTGTTCTCCATCGATTTTGCTCAATTTTTATTTCGCACATATCTAGTATATGTAGTAACGTTCCTGCCAAATTACATCATGCATATCTTCAACGACTGCCAAATTAGAGCTTGCAAAACTTTTAACTTTCCTTCTTTTAAAAGTGGGCGGTGCCATACCAATGTCGACAATTTTAGTAATTTTCTATGTTCTGTGTCATAAGGTCCACATACCAAGTTCCATCCCGGCTTATCTTCTTTGGTAATGGCATTATTGCACTTTTTGCGTTTTTCGAAATTTTCGATATCGAGAAGAGTGGGTGTGTTATAGTACGATATCGTGCATTTTAAACAGTGATCTGAGATGAACGCCTCAGGAAACCTACATACCAAATGAGCACGATACCTCAAATTTACTCAGTTATAGTCGTTAACGGACAGACGGACGGACATGAACTGAGAAAGAGATAGAGTGAGACAAAATCGAGATAGATGAATCGAAAAAGACAGAGGAGAGGGAGTGAATGAAAAGATTAAGAAAAATATAAGAGGGCGGAGGCAGAGTTAGACGGAAAGAGCTTATTAAGATGTATGCAGATAGACCAAATTAGGGCAGAACAACGTCTGCCTGGTCTGCTAGATGATTATAGAAAACACTTAGGAAGCCCAAATTCGGTACTTTACAGGGTGTCGAACTTTTTTTCAAATATTTTTGAACTCTTCCCCAGGAAGGCACATTTCAACATTATATTACTACATATATCGTGATGCGCCTTTATGTCATACTAATATGCATTGCGTATACATATTTTGGTATATTTTCGATTAATTGTAGGCAGCAATCTACAAAGTTTTGTGTGATGTTAGAAAATATGTTTGCTACACAAATCGTGCTCAGTACCTACTTACATGTGTGCAAAAATTATATGCTGTTCATAGACATAACTAGAAAAAAATGTATGCGATTTCAAAATGCTCTTCATACGCTTGAACGGAATATAATAAGAAACTGGAAACTAAAGAAAAATTGTATTACAGCAACGAACAGAAAAATAGCAGTGGCAATTTTTAGGCAATTTCGTCAATTAAATTCTTCTCTTTTTTCGATATCTTAATTAACACTTGCATGAATTTTGTAACTGACACTAAGCAAACCAAACTGAAAATGGTTTCGAAAAAATAAGAGAACTCGGGAAAATTTTATGAAATTCGAAATTTTTTGGAGTTTTGATATTTTTTTAATACGCAGTTTTATAGCCCAATCCAATTTAGCTAACAAAGTACAAGTTTTAGGTCTCTCAAAATTGACATAGCTTTTTAGAATATTTTTTTCGAAGGGCGTTTTAGATTCTAAAATTTTTATACATTTGTTAAGTGAAACACTACCAAAGATAATTAAATAATTTCAAATGATGCTACCTGGTAAAGCTTTGTCAATGACAACACCTTAATTATGAAGGTTAGAGTGTGGTATATTCCTACATACGAAATATCATCAAGGAGCAGTTCCAGAAAGACTGGCGCAGATAAAATGGAAAGTTATAGAGACCTACCCTACCCTAAACCCTACATGATTTTTTTTAAATAAAATGTAAGGTAAAACGTTGTAAGGTAAAACATGACCGCACCAATAATACTCTTTGTTGAAATACGACTTAAAACACCTCGGGGATGTCTACTTTTTTGAAAAACTCAAATAGTTAGCAACCTTACAAAATCATCCTTATTAGTAATACCTGGCGGCCGTCGTGGTGAGGTGGTAGCCTGCTTCTTCTACACACCGAAGTTTCTGGGTTGAAGTTCCGGGCAAAGCAACATCTAACATTTAGAAAACAGTTTTTTAATTAGTATACAGTTATTCTAAAGCAGGGCGGCCCCTCGGCAGTGGTTTAGCAAATACTTTACAAAGTGCAGATTCATCTGCCTTAGAGCTGCCATTCGGAATTGGTCATAAAATATGCAGGCTTCGTCCCGCCAAAGGACGTGAATTGAAAGTGAAGCTCGGCCTCAATCTCCTCCGAAGTAGATCGATCAAAGTATTCATTATTTTATTAAGTAACACCTAAGTAAAAGCACATACTAGAAAGGTGTCAGCTATATACACAAAATCTCTGTTATGATTAAATTCAGATATAAAATAAGGTAAGGTGGAAAACCATACTAAGCGATATTTGTATTGAAATACGACATACAAATTATTAAAAAAAACAATATTTTAACTTTATGCAACAAGTTTTAAATGTTTCCCGATCTGATTTGGTTTATGTGTACTTCCTGTGTATTGATCTTGTTGTGAAGTTGTGTTGATACGGCGAATTCAGTACTAGGTAGTGTTATCCCATCAGCTTATTACTTCTTCTTGATAATTTGGTACAGTAAGATGTCCGCTATATTAAATCCATGCTAAATTTCTTTCGGTTTTGACATTTTTCTGCACTGCGAATTAGGTTGAACTCGCTTGTATAGATACGCATAGGTTCATATGAACTCATTCATGAAGTGTTACGATTTAAAATTTATGCCGGATTCTCCCTAATGATGAGGGCGGATGTTTCACATATAAAAACCTTCGTGCGTGTTCTGCAGCAAGTCCTATACACAATTAAGTATAAACATAAGATTATGAATTTTCTTAACATATCGTTTTATGGTATCTGAATTGTAATAACTGCATTAAAAGATTACCAAATTTTTGTTGAGACGGCTCTTTTCGACAATTCTTCTGTCGTTATTCAAAAAACGTTTGCAGTTCCATTACAAAAACTCAAAATTATTGCTTTAAGCAAAAATTCTTCGCTCATAAACTATATTCATTAACAGATTCATCGGTTGTTATTGTTGTTTGTTGCTGAATTAAGATTTATAAATTAAATTGCTGCAATAGCAAGTAATGTTGTTGTATCACGTATAACAATAATTAACCTTCACATCGCACATTTATTACATTACACACTATTCCATTCATTTTTGCTCATCAAAATGCCATACACGTTTGCCTTGTTTTACTGTGAATTTCTTTCTTTACTAAAAAAAATTAATAAAATATAATTTCAACCACATAATTCGATTAAAAGTGTATGCAAATAAAATTATGGACATTGATTGTTTGCATATTGTATGTACAAAGTATTTAAGAACAACACACCCAGTCAATAAATTAATTGCGAACAAGTGGCTGTGGCATAGTTTAGCAGCATAACAAATGTTAAAATGTAAATAAAAAAATAAAATAAAATGTATAAAAATTATAAAATTATTTTTGCATATAAATTAGCACCCCAGGGTCAGATTACTCAAGCATTACTCATGGTTTTACAAGAGTAATCGAACACATGTAAGAAAGTAAAAGAAAAAAGACAAGAACACTCAGGAAAAAATTAAAACTTTAATGAGTAAAAAATTTCATTAAAAAATATTAATGCGAAGTTTTCTATAGAATCAGTAAAAACTTTCTATTTTGTATAATAATACATTTACACTGCACCAAATGCTCCATTTTGGGTGGAAATTTCAAATGGGCCGCATTTGCTCATACAAATCGCATTTCTGAAATTACTCATTTTATCGCATTTGGCCTGCAAATGCCATCCACACATCCGATCAGCGTTGACAGATTGACGACGCCGTCGTCATTTTGACGATTTTCAACTAGAATGACGCTTGGACAATTTTGTAATGAAAAATGACGATTTAAGACTGCCTCCAACATTCCGAGCAAGAAAAAAATCAAACTTAAACAAGATTGTGCTATTTTATAGTGAATTGTATGATCAATAAAAAGCGTTTTGATTTTAAGAATGTTGTACTACAAAACTTAAGTTTCTTGGATCCCAAAGAAGTTGTTCTTTGCACCTGGTCTTGCAACATTCTTCACTACACAATAGATTAGAAAATTGTTCAGGATATAATAGCGAGTATAGGTATTGAAGCTTTAGAATTTAAGACATATTTTGAAGACATTTCTAAGGTTCCCCCAGAAGTTTTTTGGAAAACTATTTCTACTACCAAAAGAGCTGACTCTACATACGCTGCATTCGTTGCAGATGCAATGTGCTTGTCATACTCATCAGCGAATGTAGAACGAATTATCTAAGAAATTTAAACAAACTAAAAATCAGAAACCGTCTGGAAACTAATACATTAAAGAATATTGCTGGCTCAATATTACAATTTTTTGTTTTATATCGGCCAACTGACTTGAAGATCGCTTGTTCGAATCGAGCTCCAGGTTAACAATAATTATTTATCTTATTATTATGATAAATTTTTTGTTAAATGAAAAAATTGTTTTCTATTCATTCGAATGGAAACATTTTTCATTTAAGAAAATTATGATAACAATATTAAGACAAAATGATTATTGTTAGGCCTGGAGCTCAAGATTATTGTTAATTAAATAACTTTCCTGTGATAATATTGAACCGCAATGAATATTCTAAAAAATTAATGCGAAAATGTTTAACTAATAGCGTTTTCTTTTCTGAAATAAATTGTTGCCTAAGTAAATGGTACCTACCAGAAAATTTTCAACATTTTATGTGCATGCAAAGAACATAAATGGCTACCCCGTGTTTTAGCTGATTTTCGCAACGCGCTGTCAATGATAATAAAAATTTATTAGCAATTATTTCCTTCATTTCAATTTCTTCGCTAAAAATATGTGAGTTACGAAAATAAATTGACACGATCAGCTGTTTAGCAGTTGCACTGTACACCGCCATTTCATGCAGGGAAAGTGTACGCTTTTGCGTTGCGAGCAGGCAACAATTTTCACAAAAGAACGAAATACCCCGTAAAGGCGTTACCGTTTTTTAGAATAGAACAAAATAATTTAAAAACCCTTACGCGGCGTACAAAGGCGTAACACTTTTGCCTATCGAAATGAAATAGCCTGAAACAAGTACCTTTTATTTAATACAAAATTATCGTACAAACGTCTGTCATTTATAAAATAAACGGAATAAAATTAAAGGATTTTATATGTTACCTAGCAGACCAGCGACGGTGCTTTGCCCTAAATTTGGCTTATCTGCATACATTTTAATAACTTTTTCCCGTCTAACTCTGCCATACCCCTCTATACTTTTTCCTAATCTTTGTAATTCATTTCTCCCTCCTCCTTTTTCGCTTCATCTCCATCTTCGTCTCATTCTATCTCTTTCTCAGTATCCTTCTATCTTTTCTCTTCTCTCAATTTTTCTCCTTCTTCTTCATCTCTTATTGCCAGTCCCAGGGGTGGTATGTATTTTGTTCCAGTCCCATTCCAAGTCTCAGTCTCAGTCCCACTCCCCTCAGTCACTCCCAATCCTAATTTCAGGCAATCGAATAGGACTATGTAAATAGGATGTGGACATTTTAATTCTTGTCTTTATTTCGGCTTCGCATGCATATTTATCAGTTTTGCTAGGTTGATGCGACTAAATCGATATTACAATGAAAATAACTTTATAGCTCTCAGCAACAGCTTTCATTTGATATCCATAATACACACACATTCTAGGGGTATCCGGGTCCATGTTTTTGCCTATATCTCGAGACCCTAGTCACTCACGGTGTAAAAAACTTACTCTGTATTATAGCACACTCAACAGCTCCAATTTGATACCCATAATATAAAAACACATTCTAGGGGTACCCCGGGTCCACGTTTTGGGCTATATCTCGAGACCCTAGCCTCCCAGTTGTATGAAAATTATCCTGTACTATAGCACTCATCAACAGCTTTTCATTTGATATCCATATTGTATAAACACATTCTGGGGTACCCCGGTCCACGTTTTGGGCTATATCTCGAGACCCTAGCCTCCCAGTTTGAAAATTATCCTATACTATAGCACTCATCAACAGCTTTCATTTGATATCTATATGATAAACACATTCTAGGGGTACCCGGGTCCACGTTTTGGTCTCAAAAACCTAGGCACGTAGCGAGATAGACGTTGGCAGATTATCAAACCTACCCAATATGCTCACAAAACTTCATGAGAACGGTTCGCCGTTTCGGAGGAGTAAGCCTCTAAACGTGCGAGGAGAATTTTATATATTAGATATGTGGTAACAAGGAATAAAACCAAAGACAATTTTCAGGAAAGTGCTTTTAAGGTAATATTGTTGAATGAAAGCGACGACCTCATCGTACGGCACCTGGTAATAACCCATTCGTCCTAACTCGACATTGGTTGTTGTCATAGATATGACGACTTTGACGGTTTTTTGGGCAGCGTTGATGACTTGGAAAAAATATATGGCAACGCTGCATCCGAATCCACATTCGCTTTTAAGATTTCTTACTAACAGAAACCCAACAAGAACACATAGTAAACGACTAATAATAATCTTAGTGCTGTACCAGTGTTATTAATAGCAGTTTTCACTTATTTTTTAAGGCCAAAAAACAAATGAAATACGTGAATTTTTTAAAAGAAAATTCAAGAAAAATATAGAATTTAAAAAAGGTTTAGTTTACATAGGAAGTACAGCAGAAAACGAAGCATTCCCATATACGCAATAGAGTACTTTCGGGTCACTTATATTTTCTAATAGTTGTTCAAATATATACGTCAGTGTGTTTTAGAGGTCATGTTACACCGGTAATTCCCAGAAATTTATTGGACTTTAATCCCGCAATTTTGAAAATAATTTTGTAGTATCCATTTAAATTATTGTCACCCATTTCTGCTATATTACAGGTCAAAAAAAAATGTTGTAACCAGAAAGAGGGTGATAAACCCAAATCTGGAGTCAAAATCAGTCCTAACCAATTCCAACGAATTCAATTTTTTGAGATAGTCGAACCTTCAAGTGCAAAAAACACTTTTTTAGGTACATTTTCGGTCATGCCACTTCTCGAAATTTTTAAAGATCATCATTTACCTATAGTAACACTCCTGCTCCTCAAAACTCACTTCAAGTGTTTAGAAAACTTTGTTTGTATCTGAAAAAATCGTGTTTTGAATCTACTGAGTTTGCCAAATTTGTCTATTCTCGGATTTTATCGTGATTTTCTATAGACACATTTAAAAGAAAAGTTGATTTGAAACATAAATGATAATTCAATTTATTTACCACAAGCAAAAACAAACCATTCTTCCATTCGCGACGCCCGTTCTCCTTGTCAGCTTTATTTGACAGCTAGATATGTCAAGGGGAAACAGCAGGTTTCTTCACTTGTAGGAATTCACAGGAATTTCACTGTGACGTCGGGCGCCCCAGCTAGACACCTGCTAGTGGTACAGTGACAAATTTTATTTGGTTTTATTATACTCAGCTGAGCAGAGCTCACAGAGTATATTAAATTTGTTCGCATAACGGTAATCCGTAACGGCATAAACTAATCGAGATAGATATAGACTTCTATATATCAAAATGATCTGGGCGAAAAAAGAAATTCATTTAGCCATGTCCGTCCGTCCGTCCGTCCGTCCGTAAACACGATAACTTGATTAAATTCTGAGGTATCTTGATAAAATTTGGTATGTAGGTTCCTCGGCACTCATCTCAGATCGCTATTTAAAATGAACGAAATCGGACCATAACCACGCCCACTTTTTCGATATCGAAAATTCGAAAAACCGAAAAAGTGCGATAATTCATACCAAAGACGGCTAAAGCGGTGAAACTTGGTAGTGGGTTGACCTTATGACACAAAATAGAAAATTAGTAAAATTTTGGACAATGGGCGTGGCACCGCCCACTTTTAAAAGAAGGTAATTTCAAAGTTTTGCAAGCTGTAATTTGGCAGTCGTTGAAGATATCATGATGAAATTTGGCATGAATGTTACTCCTATTACTATATGTGTGCTAAGTAAAAATTAGCAAAATCGGATTACGAACACGCCCACTTTTAAAAAAAATTTTTAAAAAGCTCAAATTTTAACAAAAAATTTAATATCTTTACAGTATATAAGTAAATTATGTCAACATTCAACTCCAGTAATGATATGGTCCAACAAATACAAAAATAAAAGAAAATTTCAAAATGGGCGTGGCTCCGCCCTTTTTCATTTATTCGTCTAGAATACTTTTAATGCCATAAGTCGAACAAAAATTTACAATCCTTGTGAAATTTGGTAGGTGCATAGATTTATGACGCTAACTGTTTTCTGTGAAAATGGGCGAAATCGGTTGAAGCCACGCCCAGTTTTTATACACAGTCTTCCGTCTGTCCTTCCGCTCGGCCGTTAACACGATAACTTGAGCAAAAATCGATATATCTTTACTAAACTTAGTTCACGTACTTATCTGAACTCACTTTATCTTGGTATAAAAATGGCCGAAATCCGACTATGACCACGCCCACTTTTTCGATATCGAAAATTACGAAAAATGAAAAAAATGCCATAATTCTATACCAAATATGAAAAAAGAGATGAAACATGGTAATTGGATTGGTTTATTGACGCAAAATATAACTTTAGAAAAAACTTTGTAAAATGGGTGTGACACCTACCATATTAAGTAGAAGAAAATGAAAAAGTTCTGCAGGGCGAAATCAAACGCCCTTGGAATCTTGGCAGGAATACTGTTCGTGGTTCTGGGTCAACCTGGTCCACATTTTGGTCGATATCTCGAAAACGCCTTCACATATACAACTAAGGGCCACTCCCTTTTAAAACCCTCATTAATACCTTTAATTTGATACCCATATCGTACAACACATTCTAGAGTCACCCCTGGTCCACCCTTATGGCGATGTCTCAAAAAGGCGTCCACCTATAGAACTAAGTCCCACTACGTTTTAAATAATCATTAACACCTTTCCTTTGATACCCATATCGTACAAACACATTCTAGAGTCACCCCTGGTCCACCTTTATGGCGATATCCTGAAATGGCGTCCACCTATAGAACTATGGCCCACTCCCTTTTAAAATACTCTTTAATACCTTCCATTTGAAACCCATGTCATACAAACACATTCCAGGGTTACCCTAGGTTAATTTTGCTAAATGGTGATTTTCCCTTATTTTGTCTCCAAAGCTCTCAGCTGAGTATGTAATGTTCGGTTACACCCGAGCTTAGCCTTCGTTACTTGTTTTAACCTATATTTATTCAGATGGGTTTTTAATGTTTTCGAACTTTATAGCTTTTTTTCCACAGTCTTTTTTGTGTAAAAAATAAAATGAATTAGTTAAATAAATAAAAAGGCTATATATGTACATATTTGTTTGAATTTTTTTCACATATCTACATTCATATCTGTTAGCTACAATACAATTGCATGTATCTGCTATTTGTCATTTTTTACCTAAAGCAATTAATCTCATCTGAAAGTCGATTGGCAATCAAATCGATGATTGAACGCAAACATGGCAAATTATGTTGTTGTTTTAAAGTTACTTTGAAGTTCGATTGTGAGTCTGAAGGTCAACTGATATAACTTTTTCATTATTTTTATTTGAGTTTCTTATACATATATACATATGTAGCTGAATTTTATTAGTTTGAATTTTTACTTGTCATTAATACTTTTGAAATGATAATGGACTTTACTTCCTTCACCGTTGATTTCTTTCTTCATTTTGCTGTTATTAATTTTTTTCTATGCTCATAAATAAATTTGTTTTGCGTGATTCGCCTTTAGTTGAGTAAGAGCTTTGCATTTTTATTTTACCTTGACTTTATTTCTTTGTTTGTTGATTGGTAGTTCTCGCCATGGTACATTAAATTCCATTATTATGACTTCGTTTTCAAAACAAGGCAACTATTACTAAACTACTGTATGTCATGTGAATATTCCACACGTACTCACTACTGGAATATTTAAATAATTTTGAATTTAATGAGGCGTGAAAGTAATTTACATTGTCGGGTAGCTGAGTGCAATTATGAGAGTGACACAGATAAGTTAGATGGTGACGTAAAACTTTTCAGTCAGATTTCTTTAAATAAATTTCCAAAATAACTGTGGCCTTAGTTGGATGTGGTGTAATTTTTTGCAATGCTCGCTGGATCCTGAACTAAGTCCTTAACTTCTTACATTTATTTTTAATACTGAACCGCGAGGATACACTACTAACTATTATTTCAAAGTGTTCAGCCAACCAACCAACCTTGGTAGATTTGTAGTAGTGTAGTGGTCTACATTCCATAGCACAATTGCACAACCTTCAAGTATTGGAGCCGCATGTGGTAGACAGTTGTCAGGGGTAATAACATGGATTAACTACGGATTGCTGTGAGAAACTTTATTCTACATTTTTCGGAAGTGCAGGCAAAATATAAGCACAGTATTTTTTTTTAATTTTCTACCGCCTTTCAAGTTGTTTTGTTCATAGATTTTGTCTAAAGAGCTAGTTCATTGATTGGAAGTGATACAGGCGAACGAATGATATCTTTCATACTAAACTGAAACCATTCCGCTCCAAAATTTCTGTGATCTGCGGTATTTCTTATATTACATTCGTTTCAAAGCTTTTTGATTCCAATGCACGATATGATCTTCTATGTATTTTAGCACCAGTAAAAAATTTGGTCAGTACTTAAGATTCCTCTATCTTCGTGTATAATGCAGGTATCTTACGGACGCCAGCGAGGGTTGCCTCCTCCGCACGGTTTCGATAAAAATACTTTCTTGGTCCGAGCGTCATATTTCATTCGCATAACATGGCTAGACGGCGTAGCCCCTGCGATTTAATTCGTTGCATTATGTTGATGTCTGCGTAAAGCTGGTGCAGCTCATCATTAAATCTTCTTGGGTACAAGCCGTCGCCAACGCGTAGAGTTCCATTAATCTTTCGAAAGACCTCTTCTCTCGGACACTCCCAGAGCCGCTTCATCTGATGTTGTTATGGTCCATGCATCTGCACCATATAGTAGGACGGTACGATAAGTGACTTGTAGAGTATGATTTTCGTTTGCCGAGAGAGGACTTTACTTTTCAATTGCCTACCTAGTCCAAAGTAGCATTTATTGGCAAGAGTGATTCTTCGTTGGATATCAGAGCTGATATAATTGTTAGTATTAATGCTGGTTTCCAAATAAACGAAGTCTCTTATTATTTCGAAGTTATGGCTGCCAACAGTAGCGTGATTGCCATGGCGAATATGCGCTTAAGATTTGCTCGATGACAGCCCATCTTTTATGCTTCATTTTGCAGTTTGGAGTGAGCAGAAATTAAGTCACAGGTGTTTAGGCCGATGACATCAATGTCATCTGCATTCGACAGTAATTTCAACGCTTTTATAGAAGAAACGTTTCAGAGCGGTTAAGTTTTGCAGGTTGTATAATTTTCTCAGCATTAAATTAAAAAAATTGCACCATAGGGGGTTATCCTGTCTGAAACCTCGTTTAGTTTCGAATGGCTCGCAGAGGTCCTCCCCAATTCTGACTGAGCTGATGATACTGCTCAACGTCAGTCATTTTGCACAACCGTATACGTTTTGCGGGGAAACCAATTCAGACATAGCGGCATATAGGCAGCTCATTTTCGTGCTGTAGATGGCGGTTTTGAAATCAACGAAGAGGTGATATGTGATGGTATATTTACCAGGTCTGAAGCCGCAATGATAAGGTCCAATCAGCTGATTCACGATGGTCTTCAATCTTTCGCACAATACACTTGACAGGACATTATATGCGATATTTAAAAGGCTGATACCGCGATAGTTGGCGCAGTTTGCAGGATCCACCTTCTTGTGGACTGAACAAAGAACACTTAGAATCCAATCGTCGGGCATGCACTCATCCTACCATATTTTGCAAAGAAGCTGATGCATGCGCCTCTCTAACTCCTCGTCGGCGTATTTGAATCAGGGCTGCAAATCGCCTCGAAAAACGAAGCGGTTCGGTTTAGTGGTTCGAACCACTCAGACAAAACTTGAACCGGTTCGTGAACCGGTTCGCGGCTACCTCTGAACCGCAGAACCGGTTCGGTTCAAGTGGTTCAAACGTTTAATACTAAGTTTTGATAGTATACAAAATTTGAGATTCGTCACTTGGGACCCGTGTGCAACCAACTATCGATATGCACATACTAAGCATACAAATAAAATACAGTTGTTGAGATCAAATCCATCTATTTTTTATTATATTTATTTATAAATCCTATCAAAACAATTTGTTGATTATTATAAAATGTAAGGAACGAAAATGGTAGAATGCATGACTATACCTATAGGGAGTATTTACAACGCATTTATTCTGCACATAAGAAAGTAGTCGTATTTTTAAGAGAAGAAGACCTATTCAATTAGCTGCTTTCAATCTATATCTATCTATCTATATCTTCTTCATCTCTAATCCACCTATATATATATTTGAATAACTCCGCAGGCAATCCATCAGCGTCCCGCGGCCTTGTTGTTTTTTAATCTGGTTATTGCTTTCTGACTTCGTCATAATCGGGTGGGGGACATTAATTCCATCAACATCGGTTGCGGGATCGGGTTCATCATCCCTGTGCTCTACATCGCTGTCTCTATTTAGGAGAGTGTTACTACCATAATTTAAGTAATCTCTGAACATCGGTTAAAAAGTCGCTGTTTTCGTTCTTACAGGAGTTTATCCCGTCCTTAAAACCTTCCGTCTATCGCCGAATTTTGTTGCTAAAATTTGCAGGCGTTATTCCTGGTGGTTAGCAACTCAAGCTCCTCAAGCACTGAAATTTTTCCTCGGTGCCACTTACAATGGACAGAAAATGTATCCCGAGTGGAAGTGGGGAAATTTCCCTCTTAACTAACCTTACCTAGCACTGCTTCCTGAAATCTTTTGAAAATATTGTCAGTATGGGTACATCGAAAGTATTTCACATTTCAGTAGGATTGTTTCCTAATCTTGACTATACTACTAAGGTGGGTCATACTACAGGTACGTATAGCCAATTTCAAATAAGAACGGCTCATATACATATACATATGTGCATGTATACATATATACAGATACATGATACTACATACGTGTATGTATGTATGTTCAGTAAAAACCCACATAAAATAAAATGCAGCATCTTCAAGTTAAAATTCTAGAACACCAGCAAAACATTAAAATGAGGGCACCTGCATTGCTCCAGATAGTCGAAAAACCAGAAAGAGAACTCATAAAATGTTACAACAAAACAAAAGCAACTAATTTGAAGTATTCCACAAATGCATATGGACCAATTCGAAAGCAGACAAACAATTAAAATAAAAAGTCTAAACGATTGCGCAACCAAAGAATTTCAAAGTAACCTCAAATTAACCCTAAAAACCTGCGCTGGGTCGATGAACGTACAGATGCATTGCAACAGGAAAGTACAGATGGAGAAAGAGAACGTGTGTAAAAAGTCGTTAAAATAAAAAATGCATAAAATCACGTGCATTGCCTGAGGCAGCAGCTGCCAAGAAAGAGGAAGTATGAAACTGGCAGAATTTCGTAAGAAGTTTTGAATAAGAAAATAAGTTTTAAATAAAGCGGATTGAGACTGAAGGGCAGCACGTTGCATAGCACGTGCAACATAGCATTGCGGCTGACTTTCTATTTACGCGAGAATTGTTTTTAATATTCTATACCCTATGATGTATTTAAAAAATTCAACAAGAATTTTTATTTTTTTAATTATAAGTAATATTGTTTTTTACGGCTTTTCAGACACTTGAATTACCTATGCTTTGGTGCCGCCAGCAAATAAATTACTCATTCGAATTCGTTCAATGCGTTTGCGCATGATAAAGTTATCGACAGGATGTCCAGATTATGGCTGTCAGATTGTCGCTTAATGATAACACGGCTAACAAACGAGACGATTGAATGAAGTAGCAACTGACGGTTGATTTATGTATGTACTCGTATGTATGTAGCATTTAATTGTAATATCTTCTTCGTCCTGTCTTATCGCACCTGACCATAGTGTTCATCGACAACACGAGCGTCGGCGCTTTCTACTTCGCGCAGTGTAGACCCTAATTTACGAGACAGGAGATATAATGTATAAGAGAAAACAAACAACAAATGTTGTAGCATGAATTGTAGAACGATAATCAGCTAACTCACTCCACAGTGGGACAAGTTAGATAAAAACCCCCCTACTATCTTAATTTTTGATAGTATTTCAAAACTTGTTTATACAAAGATACACCATTGAGTTATTAACTTATATTCTGTTCCCTATCAGTGATCACCAAAATGGAAGCTGTGACTGTGTTGGTAAAACTATTTCCATCGTAGTCGTGGTGGTTTAGTCGTTGCTTAATGAGCAACTATGCAAGGCATATGCACGCATATTTGTTAACTCCCAATGCAAATAAAAAACAGCCCCCTCCGATGGGATTCAAGGGGTTGATAAGGGCAATACAAAGCTTTATAGCTTCAGAGCTTCTGAAACCCAATTGACAGCCTCACCTATGCGAGGGGAATACTGATACAATATTAATGTATCATACACATATTTATCAGGCGAGGCTCTGGCGACCCCAAGTTCTAGGTGGTACTAGGTGGTAGAGGATAGCTTAGAAGGTTTAAAGTGGTCTCCTCAATGGTACTTTATTACCGGAACGTACCGGATCTATATCTGGCAAAGAACCATCAACATCAATAATATCCCCCAAAACCTTGGAGGGGTATCTCTATCGTTAATAAAACAACGACAGCGTTCTCCGATATTGCTACGACGCATACTCAGCGACTACAAACGAAAGGAATCAATAATATGTATGAAGTGAGCGCGAATCATTATTTCACGGGCGGACAACCTCTGGTTTAGATTAAAAGCCACATACAGCAGCAGTTAGAGGGCTTAGAATATGCCGCGACAGGTATGCCTGTCGTAAGAGGCCACTTAAATGCCCAAATGACCAAACGGGGTTGTGTAGCGCAACTCTCTGAAGAGATTGCCCGCGCATTTATAGCTTCTCCAACCCAGTTTCCAAGTTCCTCATGGAGCTAAAGAGTGATGGCTAGATGAACCAGAAGGTTCAAATTGGTCATGTTAGATCATTCCCGAGATGTTCGGGCTTGTATCTTAATGGTGCTTGTTACTGGAACGGATCGGATTTACATCGGGGAGTGTCTTTATCGCTACAACAACAACAATACGAAAATAACAGTGGTATTTATTATGAAATATCGTCTATTCGTCGAAAGGTTAAGTAAAAACTTCCATGAGTTTTGTAACTCAAACTTTGCAAACCAATCTCCAAACCGGTTTCAAAAAAATTCGAAAATTCGACAACTTTTATTTAGAGTTCTTAAGTTCTTACAACTGTTTTGAGTATATAGTTTTATAGTCCAATCAAATTGCAGTCCCACAAAGTACAAGGTTTATGTCTTTTAAAATCCACATTGATTTTAGAAAATTTGCTTTCCGAAAGGTGTTTTTGATTCTATAAAAAAATCCACACTTTGTATCGAGGAAAATCTGTAGACCCTTCGAAAAAAATAATTCAAAAATCAATGCGAATTTTGGAAGATCTACTAATCATACTTTGCTAAACTTAATTTGATTAGACTAAAAAACTGCATCATCGAAAAAGTTTTGAGGTATTTAAAACTCGCAATTATCGAAGCGAAATTTGATGAAAATTGCCACTTTTTGTTCACTGTTGTATGTTCAGTCTATAGACAATATTAATATTAGATCAAGCCGTTTAGCTCTGTTGCTCGAACTACTTTAATATTAATATTATTAAGTGACAAGATCATTTTGGTGGTACTTATTTTTGTAGAAAATCGCTCAATTATAATTTCCACATTAATCTGTCCACAGGAGACCATTCTTCCCCACTGTGCGATGCATTGGCGCGCCACAGTCATTTGTAACGTCTGTTCAAATAGCGTAAATACAACACATCAATATTTTAAGATTCCAAAAAGAGTCACACAGAGTTAATGAGCATTGTTGTTGCCACAAAAAATTTTATTTTTCTTGTTTGCCTATTTTTCTTTTTTCCAAATTGTTTCACTTTCTTGCATGGCTTTCATAAAAAACTTATCTTTTTTTGTTTGGTGTGCAAAGCCGACGCACTTCATTCGCTGTCAATTCGAAAGTGTTGCAACATTTGTCATTCTTTCACTTTTCAATTTAATTTCATTTGACATTTTTCATTGTCGCAACTTATTAAGTGCATACACATTTGCGGTGCTGCGCATGCGCTAATGAGACTTTCTCAATTTTATCAAACAATTTTCAATGCACCACCACCGCATTTGAAGTAGGGAGTTGAAATTTTCAAATAATTTCGGCCTTTTGGATATTGGGTTATTAGTTCGAAACTAAAAACGATTTGTTAATACTGACATTTGACACAGACTCATTTAATAAAATGATAATGACTGCAATGAATAGTATTTAAATTTTATCATCAACATAGTTTTAAATAAGGGAACAGAAAGAATACATGTAAAATATTTAAAAGTTATAATCAATGATTTATTGTTCGGCAAAGTCAAATAATACCAGTTTCATCTAATGATAAATACATAACATACTTAGCTAAATTATCAGTTCCATTATATGGGCAAAAAATATCCCAATATGCGGTTCCTTACACTCCCCTGATTGCCCCTCCATAATACGAATGCCATAATTGTTTAAACGATTAAGCGGCACTAAAGTGAGTAAGTAATATGAATGCAGTCAAAATAGTAAAATCAAACATACCTGACTAGTGCCAGGGATGAGAAACCATATAACTGTATCTATCTGTAGCTGTAACTTGCGGTAATCACACTGAACTGTTGTTACGTTTCATACACAGCAACGCAATCTGCACACTGTTTTCATCAATAATCGAATCTATCTTAGCCCAATGCGACCACATATGGGTACTTTCTACAGTGTACTTGATTTTCCGTGATACCCCAAAAACCTCTATATAGGTAGTAAACAAAGTTGCATCTCCTACGAAAATATTCCGTTTTGAAATTTCACTCTATTGGGCAATTCACAAGAATGTCGTCTTCGTTGTAAAGTCTTAAAGTTTGAGGTATAGGTGAAGACAAAAAATTGTTTGCCAAGGTGAGCAAATAGATAATCAAAGCTCTTGATATACTTTTGCTATACTTAGAAGAAGAGTTGTATGAACACCACTTCCAATTTAAATCAAATTGGCCTAAATGTATTTTTTCTGTTTGAACATAGTATAAATTGTTAAGCTTTTAGTCAATTTGAAATACAGGGTGTTCTTTGTAAAATAACATCTTGGATTTATAGCTCAGTTTTGGCATTATAAGTTATTCTTGCTATTGACGAAATGTGCTTAGGCTTATTACCTTAATAAATCAAAAATTATATAAATTTTGGCGCGATATACCTCCGAGGAGATTTATGCTGAGCGTCTCTTCCATTTGCATCGTTCCCTTTTAAGTTTTCTCTATATATGTATTAGCAGATGGCCTCATCTTTTATGCGACTCGAACGGAATTTCCGGCAGATACATTTTCACTGGGAAGCCTTTTATGCAGAAATAACACTCGGGTGTTTTTCTAATTTTGAAAACGTGTTTCTAATTTTTGATGTTACTTTGCCGGAGAGCTGAACCCAGACCCTAGCTGTGTAGGCGGAGCATGCTAATACCACACTAAGCGTCGCCGCTAGCTAATAGCTTAATGCCTTCAGATAAATATTCATTTCAAAAAAAACTAAATAAACATATAGAAATTTATGGAAAAACAAAAGTTTCGCTGCTTTTACAGGGTGCCTGGGAAAAATTTATTTTCTCATTTTTGTGATGCATGCAAGAAAAATCGTTTTCCCAGTTGGGAACATTTTGAACTTTTTTGAGTGATACCTTCGACAATATATATACAGAGTATATATTTACTCGCCGTGGCTGCAATATCTTAGCTCTTACCATTAACTAACTTCCTTGACAACATTTCTTAAACTCATTGTTTATCCGCATCTATTTATGATATTATGAAGGACTGAGTACGATACATGTTTGAGATTTTTATTTTTTTATTTGATAGTCAAACATTCTCAGAATTTAACTACTTAAAAATACCTCACTTGCTCTATGGCGCCATCTGGCTTATTCTTCTTCCGCTTGCTCAACATCTCATTCTATTAAAAACAACAAAACTTCCTTTATTGTTTATATGTAATTGGTTGCATAATTAATGAAAATATATTTTTTTTCTTCGCTGAATATACCCTCGTGACTATAAGGAAACAAACAACAATAAATTCCCTATCAAACCGGAAGAAAAACTTATTTTAGACAAACGCGCGCGGCCCCAATCAACGTCAGTGACTACATTCAAAAATGTTGAATTGTTTATCGAACTTTTTAGAAATTATCTATTATGAAATAAGGTTCTTTCTTTTATAAATTTTTTTTCACGTTACATGTGAATATGTTCATATATAAGTACCTAGATATGTGCGTACACTTAGAGGTGCGTATGGGACCACATGGGCGCCAGCTGTCTAACAAAAGTTGGAGCACGTGGCGTATCGGATATGTAAATTGTATGCATACATAACCCACATACTATTCTGGTGATCTATGTATTCCATCAGTTTTTGTTTATTGTCCCAAAATGTATGCCCCCCAAAGAATATGTTATTATATGTTGATTGAGACCAATTCTTTATGAACATGTTTGCTGGTTGGAGCTGTTTGGTCGATAGTCGAGAGAAAAAACCAAGAGTTTTTACTTTCTCTTCTATGCATTCGACGCATCCGCGTCATCATCAGGAATTCTATTTATTTTCAACAACAACATGAAAATACAAAAGTAATCATTATTTTCAATAAACATTACAAATTCAACATTAAAACAATAACTCACAATAATTTAATTAGTTGTACAAACACAATAATATCACAGGACAATCGACACATTCTTTTTCTTATTTCTATTTTTTGTTTTTATCATTTTTATTATTGCTGTATAAGCGCTATTTGTAATGTCAATGTCTTCTTTAAATTCATGACATTCGTCATATGTTGTTGGATGCGGAGACTTTCCAGTGTCCACCTCCTTTTGCATCTTCTCTCAACATCTAAAATTTTTGCGTTCCCAAAATCAGCTGTATGTCATTGTCGTCCAGTGTTGAGAAAGCGCGGTATTTTGGTTTTTCTGTTTTTTGCGACAAAGGCACAAGACAGTTATGATGTACAAAATGAATACACTAAAAATGAAAGAGTTGCTAAACGACAAAACACATACAAAACAATTAGGAATGATCCCACACAAAACTGATGAGGAATAATAACACAATTATAAATAATCTTACAAACAAAGGAGACTCATGCAAAACAAAAAATTCAGCTGACATCCGCGGCTGCTAATGCTCCAAGACTTTACGGACTTCCGAAAATTCACAAACCACACGCACCATTTAGACCGATTTGCTCATCTATTAATGTACCATGTTACATTATCAAATTTGTTGGAAGCCATTTTAGAAAATATTATATCCGATGATCTTAATATAAAAAGTTCACTTCAACTCAAAGAAAAATCAATAATTTCACAATTCAAGACGACGATTCTCATTCATTCGACGTCGTATCTCTTTTTACGAATATCCATACTTTAGCAGTACGCACTATTATGCGAAATGGGAAAAAATTGGAGACACATACACAAATAGACAAAAACAGTTCCAGACGATACTAGATTTCTGCTTACGTGACAACAATTATTTTTCATATAACATCACCATATAACCAAACAATCTACGGAATGCCATGGGCAACCCGCTCCTCCAACCATTCAAATATCGTTCTGGACAAATTATTGGCGACAGCCTCGCTGAATTAAAAAGCAAAGACATATATGTCAATACATACCAAATATGTAGAATGACATTATAGTGTTAACTACTTTGTACTCTTTACTTTAATTTTTAAAATAATTTTAATTGAGTTTTCGTGTTAACTTAAAATTTTGAATAACTTCAAAAAAAAAATTCTAATTAGTTTGAAAATATCTAAACTCAAAAATAAACA
>JARSSU010029297.1:0-11031 GCA_029619165.1 Eurosta solidaginis | reverse complement strand
CGGTTTGCTATAAAGCTGTATTTTTTTACGTTTTTTTAAGTAATTTATTTTTGACAACACGACTTACAGTTACCCAAAACTTACTTCGTATTCGGTAGCCTTACAGAAGTAAAAACTATATTCTAAAACTGTAAATAGGATTAGTGTTTAAACATGCGATTAAAAAGAATTGCTGAATCAATTACATGCCATGAGCGACTTATTTTACTTAGTTCGGCGCTTAACAGTTTCAACAGTTAAAAAAGGTACACCAGGTCGTTCTTCGCTTTGCCACACCAATGTGAATTTAAATCAAATTTCCACCTGGCCCTACAGGTAGTGGAAGCACGCTCTCTTTACTACTTGCTTCCATAGCGGTTCGGCGGTTCTTGTAAGAATCATTTATGGCCAGAGCATCATCTTTCATTGCGGACCATGACCTTAGCAGCGTAGTGCTGTGCTTTTAATCGCGTTGGGACTATGTTGGTGTCTACATAAAAGTCCTATAGCAATCATCTTTGCTTCGGCACAATCTTATCGCAAAACTTCGGAATTTACCACAAAAATTATTTTTTTTTTTTTCAGTCATCGTTTAGTGTCATAAGACCCTTTGAAATCGGTAGAATTCAGTTCAAAATATTTAACTGTTCAGATGCAAATAATAAATTGCTTTTTGAGACTACAAAAAATTTCAATATGGCTGGATAAGAACTTCACTCTCCACTCTTCTCTGGATCAGCTGCTGTTAACATACATATGTTACATATACACATGGATTTCAAGAAAGCCTTCAGGATGTTAATGAATTTATTGTGTTAAAAGGTTGCTTTCACGGGGCATATTCGAACCTCTTGATCAATGTTTCTTTTTCTTTAACTATTACATAATTTTTCTGGGAGTGCCTCATTATGTATATAAAGTGAGGCTATTTTTAAATTATAATAAGTACACTTTTTATATGTTTCAAGAGATTGCGAGCGATTTGCTGTAAAACGTAACACTTACCAAAAAACAAATATTTTTTTTATCAAATTTTGTTCAAAAGAAAGTCAAATTTTGTCGATTTGATGGCAGCAAAAGCTTGTGGGCATTTGCAACTTTTGCTACCGAAAAGGTGTTTATATATTGGCGCCAATTTTAAGAAATTCTCTATAATTCTGCCCCTTATTAATCTTTTCAAACACAATGTTCTGTTATATAAATTCTCTTTATTAGCAACACTTGCTTCTGTTAGTAGATCTTCACAATTTAATGTATTCGGCACTTCTCTTATAGTGGTTAAAATAAACTGATTAAACCACCAACTTGTACTGCGCTGGTTTTCGCCGTCCAGTTTTCTCATTCGCTATTTTCCCAGAGTCTAAAAATTTAAACAATCCTATGTATAGTGTCATCACCACTCTTTGTTACTGTGTCATGGTAAGGTATGTATTTTGGACTGGCATAGAAAGTTCTAGCATTGCCACGAGACGGAGTTATTTTCTAACATAGTTCCTTGTTCTAGGTTAAGGTTTTCAGTTGGTCGTAAAAATATACTTCTGGTAAACACTTCGGACGCATTCAAGTAACGCGAGGTCCTCAGGGACCAGCCAGTTTAACCTAACTTACCTAGATAAAAAATGTACAGTTTAGATATAGTCTTTTCTGGAAATATTGTTACACGACTTTTTCATAACCTATGAAAAAGTCCTGTGAAATTGCAAACAATAATTTTTAAGAGCCAGACCCGGTGGCATGTTGCGCCAACCAATATAAAAGTTACTCTTATCAAAATATCGACAGAATCAGCGTTCTGTCAATAAATTAGAACTTACAGATTGCGTGCCATCTGGCGTATGGTAGCAACTGCCGTAATGCAGTTGCAAATATTCACAGTAGTTAGTGCCATAGTACAAATAGATATATTTGGGTAGGTGCTCGCCCCCAATCGTTTTAGTCTAAGCGTGGGGCATTTGTGGGCGAGCTGTTTATATGAGTGATAGGGAGTAATTTGATGCGCTTGTAGGCGTATGGAGTCGTGGCACAGTGGATGACGTACCGACTCGCACTTTGGGGTTGCGGGTTCAAAGCCACTGGAAAGCAGCATTTTTTAATATTTATTAATCTTTTTTATTATTTTATAAATTATTATTTTAAATGGCCTGCTATGGTATTTTACTTAGAGAGAGGTCATATGTACTGTTACACCTCGCATTTATGCATTGGGGGCGAGCAATGGGGGCTCCAAAGGTAGGCTGCGGATGAGCCAACTTGTTTTGCTTTGAAAAACCCCACACACCTTGTATTTATTCATTGGGGGCGAGCCTGGGGCCCAAGGTATTGGCTGCGGGATGAGCCACATGTGTGCTTTGAAACAATGCGGAACGAAAAAAAGTATAGTTTTAAGTCGCTTAAACACCGTTTAATTTTTGACAAATTATTTTAATAAAATATAGCTAACACAAAGCACGACGACCAAATTGACCCAAAGCTTGCTAATAGCTCGATCTCCATCTTTCCACAACAAAACGTATGTATAGATATGGATTCCAACTAAAGCAAAAAGGGACCCGTACATAAAAACAGCAATTAGAAATAATATATATGCTAGGTTTTTTATTAAATCAGAAAATTTTCTTCTTCTAATGTCGACGGTGTGAGTTCTCAAAATTTACTGAAATTCTTTCAATTTTGCTCATTCTACCGAGCTTATAATTGTCGGTCTTCTACAATGAATTATCCTCGTTTTTATGTTTTTCGTAAGTTAGAGATATCTGAAAAGCGGGCGTGGTTGTCATGCATTCAAAATCTGAATTGATGGAATGATAACAATTTATGTATACTATACTGTAGGCTTACTTAAATTGCCTTAAACTCATCTGCAGTGTACTTATGTCATTTTCAAAAATAACGCTCAGTCATTAAGCGTTGTGAAAATGTATTCACCTTACTTTAAGCGTCCATTCAATTTTTTACATTTGCGACCACGTGTGAAAGCCACATTTTATGTTTAAGACATGGGATTTTTGACGCAACATCGCTGCATTTGAGTCAAATCACGTTTTATCATATGCACGGAATGCTCGAGTATATTTTACTCCAAAAAGAAATTCAAAGCTTATCATATACTATTTCAATATTTAAACTATTAAAGTTTTTCGTACGATGTAGCACATGTGCACAGCAATACGAAAATATTTGCCCAATAAATAGAAAATATATTGCTGAAAATAGCTGACTAAAGTTAAGGACACACTGAGTTGCACACACTACGCGGAAAATGTTCTTTGCATGTATTCTATGGAGCGATTCACACCAAGCCGCAGCACACTGCGCGAAGCGGTCTTGAGTAGCAATGTTGATCAAATAGTTAGGCAAAAATCGGTGAGGCGCCACTTGCCGCTAGATTTCGCGCAGCTTAATAGGTAACGGCATTTGGGGACTCGGAAAATAACTGACTTCTACTTAATTGAGAAATTGGCTAATAATCGGTTGAAAAGTCATGCAGCGTTGCCATGGCAACCTCTGTAGCTGTGGAATAGAAAAAACCTCTAAGTCATAAAATTATCCGTCGAAAAAAATGTGTAATATGAGAAAATTTTTGACCTTATATTCGTTTTAGACTCTGGTCTCATATGTGGATAAGAAATCTTCAAATAAATGTAACGCTTCTATGCCCAGATCTAATTTCACGTAATAAATAAAGCAGTTTGAAGTTAGCTTTTTGGTGGATGAGATGCGCCGCAGATCGGGAATAGTATAATTTAACAGTAGTTTCGTGAAGGAGGAATTGATTTATGCATTGATCGGCTCACAGTGAAATTCCCTAGTGTGGACACATTGTTCCATGAAGGGCTACCCACCTTAATCTAACCTCCTAACGCTCGCACAGTTCTTCGTACCAGGCGTATACGGCGTTATGTATTAGTTGTGTAGTGGTGGAGCGCTACATCAGCTCTATGGCTACTCTCGCGCTAATAGGCTAAACATCCATATTCTCATTGCTGAGACATATGTATATTAACTGGACCGGTTTATTACAGATATCGCGCCATCGCTTTTCAATAGGATTTGGGCTCAGGAAAAAAGTACCACTGCGCATACCCAAAAAATAATTTCGAGCCTACGAAATTTCATCGATTTTTCGATTTTTTATGAATTTTTATCATTTTCAAGGCTACAATCATTTTATGTATTTTTTTTGTGTCAATTGGCAAATGCAAAATTGGTGTATACAGTTTTTTGAAAAAAAAATTTGTTTTATGGAGATTTAGAAGAATTTTGGTCGAAAAATTCACTTTTTTTCGCAGGCTCGAAAATTTTTTTTTGGGTATGCGTAGTGGAACTTTTTTTCCTGAGCCAAAATAAAAAATAAAATAAATGTAAGGCGTGATAACCTCCGAGAGATTTTAGGCCGAGCTTCTCTTCCAAAGTGTGTCGTACTCCTCTTGACTTTCCCTACAAATTGGCCGGACAGGACCTAAATGTTTTATGCCGACTCCAAACGGCATCTGCAAGGCAGACGAGTTTTCACTGAGAGCTTTTTATGGCAGAAATATACTCGGAGCGCATGCCAAACACTGCGGAGGGGCAACCCCGCTTAGAAAATTTTTCTTCTAATTGAAAACCCTTATTTCTAAAATTTTGATGTTGCTTTCCTCGGGGTGTGAACCCAGGGCATACGTTGTGGTAGGCGGAGCACGCTACCATCGCACCACGGTGGCCTGAGCCCAAATCCTGTCGAAAAATCGATGTTTGATTGTTCCCGCAACGACCAGGACAGCTGCAGCCGAGACCATGCGTTTAGCTGAATCTATTCGTACCACCCCTCTGCGTTAGACCGTGGTACTTCCCGCATTGCATTGCATCTGCTAAGATATCTGCATCATTTAAAATTATAGAAATCGAGGCTGATGCAAGCAGCTTCCCTATACCTGGCTTTGAACCGCCTGTGTTTTCCCATTTATCTACACAAATTCGCTGCAGCAGAGACCATGCGGTTAGTTGAATCTATACGTACCGCCCCTCTGCGTTGGACCGTGGTACTTCCGGTATTACATTGCGTCTGCTAAGATATGCACACCGTTTAAAATTATAAAACTCGAGGCTGATGCAAGCAGCTTTCCTGTAGCTGGCTTTGAACCGCCTGTGTTTGCCATTTATCTGCACAAATTCGCTGTTGTGTGCGTAGCACTTTCGCAGGCTCCTTGCATGTGCTCCGAAATAGCGAAACTAGGCAGCTCCCAGATATTTCATAGAAGTTTTCGTATTTCTATTAGCTGGTGTCCAACCGTTATATTCCTTATAGTGGGAATCCGCCTCTTTGTTGGGATGACGATCTCCGTTTTTGTTGTTGCTTGCTGGACACCGTGCTCAGCCATCTACGAATTTATACAACGCATGTATTGGTTTAGTTCAAGCTTTACAAGCTGGAAGTTTGGAGCAGTGAACACAGATGCCACGTTGTCTGCAAAAAGCGGCGAGAAAGGTGCTTTCTGCATGTCCATTCGAAGAAGACTGTCGTAAGTAATATTCTTAGCATGAGTGCTAGTACCGAATCTTTGACTGCTTCGCCCGTTATTTTTTAGCTTTCTTTGACCGTGGTTGGTTTCATTCATTAGATACCTATCTCTCACATAGCAGCTGCAGTCTTTAAAACAAGTTTGACAGGGGATCACGTTTAATCCTTCCAATATACATCAATTAAGTTGATATTGATTTTGCCTAGTATCGAGAGTAGGATAAACAGTATAGTAGGCGAGTACGCAACCCACACATGATAATTACTGGGAGAAGCTTTATGATTTTATTTTATAACAGTTATGAAAATGTACCTATTGTATCAGCGGTTTAAAAATTTTATATGGTCTTTTGAATATACGTTCGAGGCTTACAAATTATCAAGGCAGTCGAGTTCAGTTCTGTGCATTTGATATTGAAAACTTAGCTTTAGCAAATATATGTAACGGATCGTGAGCAACTTTTTATACTCAGTTGAGCAGAGCTCACAGAGTATATTAACTTTGATTGGATAACGGTTGGTTGTACAGGTATAAAGGAATCGAGATAGATATAGACTTCCATATATCAAAATCATCAGTATCCAAAAAAAATTTGATTGAGCCATGTCCGTCCGTCCGTTAACACGATAACTTGAATAAATTTTGAGGTATCTTGACGAAATTGGTATGTAGGTTCCTGGGCACTCATCTCAGATCGCTATTTAAAATGAACGATATCGGACTATAACCACGCCCACTTTTTCGATATCGAAAATTTCGAAAAATCGAAAAAGTGCGATAATTCATTACCAAAGACGGATAAAGCGATGAAACTTGGTAGGTGGGTTGAACTTATGACGCAGAATTGAAAATAAGTAAAATTTTGGACAACGGACGTGGCACCGCCAACTTTTAAAAGAAGGTAATTTAGAAGTTTTGCAAGCTGTAATTTTGGCAGTCGTTGAATATATCATGATGAAATTTGGCAGAAACGTTACCTGTATAACTATATGTATGCTTAATAAAAATTAGCAAAATCGGAGAACGACCACGCCCACTTAAAAAAAAACTTTTTTTAAAGTGAAATTTTTACAAAAAATTTAATATCTTTACAGTATATAAGTAAGTTATGTCAACATACAACTCCAGTAATGATATGGTGCAACAAAATACAAAAACAAAAGAAAATTTCAAAACGGGCGTGGCTCCGCCCTTTTTCATTTGATTTGCTTAGGATACATTTAATTCCATAAGTCGAACAAATATTTACCAATCCTTGTGGAATTTGGTACGCGCTTAGATTCAAGGACGATAACTGTTTTCTGTGAAAAAGGGCGAAATCGGTTGAAGCCACGCCCAGTTTTTATACACAGTATATCGTCTGTCTTTCCGCTCGGCCGATAACACGATAACTTGAGCAAAAATCGATATATCTATACTAAACTAAGTTCACATAATTATCTGAACACACTTTGTATTCGTATAAAAAATGGCCGAAATCCGAATATGACCACGCCCACTTTTTCGATTTCGAAAATTACGAAAAATGAAAAAAATGCCATAATTCTATACCAAATACGAAAAAAGGGATGAAACATGGTAATTGCATTGGTTTATTGACGCAACATATAACTTTAGAAAAAAACTTTGTAAAATGTGTGTGACACTTACCATATTAAGTAGAAGAAAATGAAAATGTTCTGCAGGGCGAAATCGAAAGCCCTTGGAATCATGGCAGGAATACTGTTCGTGGTATTACATATATAAATAAATTAGTGGTACCCGACAGATGATGTTCTCGGTCACCCTGGTCCACATTTTGGTCGAAATCTCGAAAACGCCTTCACATATACAACTATTGCAACCCCCTTTTAAAAATGCAATGTTGTAAGAATGTTTACCCAATTCCTTTTAAAGTTGATATTAAAGAAAAATGTTTATGGAGTTAGTTCATATTGTACAAAGTAGGAGATTCTTATACAACAGCCACACATACAAAAAGCTCATACATACGTATACATATCTAAATATAAGAAAGTCGTTGCATATTATGTTAGTTTCAAGACGTTTTAATTTTTGCATCACATTTTTAGTATTTCATCGGTGAAAAAGAAAAGAACATCAGGTTTTGCAAGAAAAATATACTAAATAAACCTTTTCACAACACAATTAATTTGGTATATGAAGGACTTTGCTTATGTTAAATTAGCTCACCGTTATAACGAAAGTTTTAATGATTTGTGGACGAACACAACTGGGTATGAATATATGCCCTTGGTTGATATGATATCTCTATCAATTAGCGGCATATTATCATAACTAAATGGGTGGTATTTTTTTCAATTAAAGATTGCAAAGCCTTCGTCTATTCACATTTATATTTACGTATAAATAGCGCATAAGAAGACTAAGAAATGTATGCAAAAATATTGCCAACTATCGACAGCGACGTCATTCAAGCCTTAACTCTGTCCATTCTCATGTTAATGCAAGCCAAACACAGAAGCAGAAATGACTTTGAAGCATATCCGACGCCAACTTGAAAGCATAACGGTGAACATTATCCCTAATGGCACATAATTATTTTATCAATTCAAGGGAAAATAATTCGTGCACTGAACAAAACTATGCAGCCAACATTTTTGTTCCTCTCGCCACAATAATCTTTGCATTTCTTTCGTATTGTTTTGGTACTGCTGTCACTTAGCTGAAAACCGCGAAGGCTTCTTCAAGTTTCTAGCACGCTGCAACTGCTGAGTTAAAAACAAAAGACCATTTGGAATAAATAAATATTAAATTGAAATGAATTCATAAAAAAATAAAAATGAAGAATAAATGACTTCTTAGTTGTAGAAAACAGAAATGGCAATGAACTACGGGTTATGCAAATGAAGACGTAAAATGTAAGACGACAAGAGCCACCACTACAAAAATAGAAAATAATATACTAGACGTTTTTTTTTAATCGAAAGAAATGCTGATTTTTTTGCCAACAAACAGAACGCAAGCATGCAAGCTAACGATGGCGCAATGAGTAAAATTCAAATGCGGAAAAAGACTAGAATGCCAACAGAAACGGACTGTAAAGAGTTAAAGAACAATTTGTAAAGCCAGATAAAGTTGTCTTGAGAAAAAAAAGGTGCGAAATGAATTTGAAAGTTAAATCAGAAAGCATTATTTTAGTTTTTGGCAAAGAATAGCGCGATATGAGCAGGAATGCAATGCAATTCAGAGCTGAAAGAGCACAAAAATTTAATATCCGCTTTGTTTTAAAAATATTTTTGAAATGATTGTGAAAAACTGCAAAAACTAAAGCCTGTTAGGCAAAGTAATATGGAGAAATATTCGACAGTTTCTGCTCTATTAAATTATATCCAGATTTAAAAAATTGAATCGGCTTCATTTTAAGCTGCAGAACGCCGCATGGTAGGGTATTTTCACCAAAGCTGTGGACGCTGGTCATCAACAAACAGACAAGGCCGTTCGACAAAGGACCAATCAAGCTCACGGCGTATGCAGATGACATTTCATCTACCAACAATTAGCTTTATGATGGATCAGGCGCTTCGGGATATACATGCCTTAGCAACTGGAGTCAACGACAAAAAAACCAATCTATTATCATTTAATAGGTGTATAATAGGGCAAACCCCACCAAAAAGTACAACAAACTCCCTGACTCATTCGGTGTTTACGGCAATTGTCAAGCGCATATTTCACTGTGAAGTCTTAGTTTGGCGAGCAGCTACAGAAAAAGTTACGATACCAAAAAATTTGTAAAATTTGGATTTCATATATGAGATTGTTTCGGAGCTATGCAGCCTTTTTTTATTTTTTCCAGGATCAAACTTAAGAAATTGCACAATGGGGGAACAGCCTGCCTGAAACCTCTTTTAGTCTTGAATGGCTCGGATAAGTCGGTCCAAATTCTGACTGAGCTGATGGTGTTGCTCAACATCATTTTGATTAGCTTTAACATTTTGCGGGGAAACGAAATTCAGACATATCGGCATCCCCTTTGCATGGTGTCGAAGGTGGCTTTAAAATCGACGAAAAAGTGAAGTGTATCGATTATTTTTTCATCAGTTTTTTCTAATATATGGCGCGTACTGTTAGATTTACTAGGTCTGAAGTCGCACTGGTAAGGTCCAATGAGCCGGTGCACGGTGGGTTTCAATCTTTCGCACAATACACCTGACAGTACCTTATATGCGATATTAAGAAGTCTGTTTCCGCAATAGTTGGCGCAGTTTGCAGTATCTCCTTTCTTGTGGACTGGGCAAAGAACACTTAAATTCCAATCATCGGGCATGCACTCATCCGAACATATTTTGCTATGCAGATGATACATATGTCTTAGCAACTCTTCGAATCTGTGCTTGAATAGTTCCGCTGGAAATTCAGCAGCGTTCGCGTTCTTTTTGTTTTTGAATCTGATTATTACTATTCTGATTTCTTAATAACCGGGTGGGGGACATTCATTCCGTCATCATTGCGGGATTGGGTTCACCATCCCTGGGTAATATATTCCTGTCTAAATTTTCTCCATTTAGAAGTGTTCCCTCCATACTCTAAGTACTGTCTGGACATCGGTTACAAGGTAATTTCATTCTTACAAGGGTTTTCCTCAGGCTTAAAACCTTCGGTCTGACAGTATGCCATCTGAAAAAATATTAATAAAATGGCGAGCTAAGCTTATAGGCTTTCACACGTGAGTTAGGTCTACTTCGGCCAGACCTAAAAATAAAATTTCGTTTAGAAAGTTATCACCTGTATCCCTTAACATGAGAAATTCAATTCTATCCAAAAAATTTATAGTTTACCAAAGGTCCCTAGAAGACTTAAATGTTCTTTATTCAGGCCTTATAATGGAAAATTTTGTGAATTATATTTCATACTACTAGGGTATCTGGCGTTGCTCGGGTTGGGCAGATACTAATCTAAATAAGAAGTCGTATTTTAACGCATTCCTTCTCGTTACTCAAAGTCAAGCAATCAGTATATAAGATTTTATTGACCTTTTTCAAAATGTATCTCCCAATTTTTTCTCATTCTTACCCTTTATAATTTCCTTATCTCTCCGTCTTCTTTTTTACACCCTCTACCTCTCTCCTTCTGTTTTTCTAAGATCCCTCATTCCTCTAATTTATTCTAATTTGCTTTATTTTTCAAATTTTATTATGTCACACACATACTAAAAATCTCATAACTTAATCAAAATATTTTAGCTGCACAATTTTTGTCTATCATCTCATATAAAAAGCTATTTTTACAATGGAATGCTTCAATTTAATAAAATCTTTTAGATCACTCAATGCAATCGCTTTAAATTTTTGTGAATTCAATGCTATGACCAAACAAAAGTTCTGCACTTAAGTACGTGCATGGCGTATGAGTAACTTTTGCTGACATACAAAATTTGTCGCACCACCCAGTGGTGCACGTGAAAGGAAAAAAAAATGTATTTAAAATTCTCAGTTCTGAAATATGAAAGACCTTTGCCTTTGAGTTGTGGGAAATACGTTTCCATAGGGAATACACACACACACAGCATTTGATTTTTATATATAGA
>JARSSU010029296.1:0-21106 GCA_029619165.1 Eurosta solidaginis | reverse complement strand
GCCGCTCACGAGAGCTTGGAGTTTCAGTGTAAAGATTAAGAAACCAAAACAAAAATTATTCCTCTAATTCTCTTGGTTTTACCATGAGATGATTCGAACTCCACACGAGAGATGGGTATTCATATGTATGTACGAAAGTACTTAAAAATGATGCGAACAACAAAGAAAGAAAGCTTGCATCCATGTGCATATATGTACGTACATACATAAGTTGGTTATGTATGTAAGTACATGTCACTTACGTTCTCTATCGTAGCATTTATGTATACTTAGTAGGTTGGTGGATAAAATGAAATAAGTGAACTTACTTACATGTTTTCCAGTGGTAATGGTTTGCTTACTACGACGCTGTCCCACGAAGCGAAGAAGGCCTTCCTTGCTTGGTACACAGCTCCTGGTGCACGTTCATATGCTTCAAATATTATAACCTATTTTATCCAACCAAATTTACCTTAGCAGTTAGGTGTGGTTATTTCTATGGCCAATATGGTATATAAGGTTTGCGAAGGGCGCATAAAAGGTGTCAAAGAATAACCGCCGCCGACCGGAGCGCCAGCAAACAAAAAATGAATTTAAGAGAATGGTGAGCAATTGGAGCTAAGAGAGTCTCCCAAACATTGACAATTTCAAAGTTTTGGTTTTTGATTTCTTCGATCTTTTTCTCAAAAGAGCGATCCGGAAATTAATAAAATGGATGACGATTTACAACATCTTGTGGAACTAGGTCAGTTTAACAGCTGATCATATGGTTTTCTTTTATGTTAATGTACATCGATTAGCTATGTTGTTGAAATGCAATAACATAGTTACAATAAAAATATCCTAATGTTCATGGTTCAAAGGTAAGTATAACGATTTGATTAAAGGTTATTACAAACTCAATTAACATTATTTAGATATGTAGGAACCTAGGAAGATGGTTCTATTGTAGTTTCTTCATCCTTTTATTAGGATGTTCTTCTTCTCCCTTCCTGGCTAGGGTATAATTATTTGAAATGAAGTTAATTATAATAACTATTTTCTTACTCTATTCAAAAGGTTACATAGGGGTAAGAATTAAGCCAAACCAGTGAGAGTAGGTATTATGGCAAATTCATTCCTTTGTGCTTAGGTTTGCTTTGTATAATTATTTAGACTAACAGGTAACTCTAAAGGTAAGTATAATTCATGTTTTCAGGAGACGAATATTCAAGAACTAAAGATAAAATTAGTAGTAAGTATAATTGAAGATGTTCATTGTAGGTTATGACAAGGTAAGTATGCGCATGTACATCTACATGCAACTGGAATCCAAATCCCTGGCTTTTATTTTTACATTGTAATGCGGGTCTTCTAACTCTGGTCTCTGGTGATTTCGGATCTGAAAGGGAAAACCGCCTTTTCCACTATCGGGTAAAACCGCGCTGGTTATAAACTTAACTTTTACATGTTTAGGGTTTACAATTATCAAAGCTAAAACCCTCTTAACAATTCCTTATATAAATAGTTGTAGGTAAATTGTTTTTTGTTGAATTAATTAGGATTTGTTTCAGGCCCGTTTCTAGCGATCCCGAATCACTAGAACTTAATGATAAAGTGGAAAACCGCCTTTTCCACTGGCTCACTTGTATTCTAACTTTTTATATAAACGTTGAAAATTGACAAGTTAGATATAAGTATGTAGGATACATAGGAAAATTGTCTTGAAGGCTAAGGTTAAATTTTTACTGGAACCGGAATTTGTTGTAAGTGATAAGGCTTCGCATTGGGTGCGTATGGTCAGATTCGGCCACTATTTGCCGGCATACATTTGGGCATTATTTTGGGGCATTCAACTGGTGATTGATTCCGGCCGCAACAACACTTTTGCGCACGTTATTCAGGCTGCGCTTGGAGGGCCTCAGTTAGGTAGCCTAAAAGAGGGATTTCACTTTAGACACTTTTAGCACAACACATAACTTTGATTTAAGTTTAGAGCCTTTCTTACCAATTTCTTTAAGTTGGGTTTAATTTGATTGCAGGGATGTAGTGATGGTGGGAAGTGAGTTAGTAAATTAGCACTCGCGATTTATCTTAACTTTTCGAGTTAAATTGGACACTTGGTTTACTAACTACACTTCCACACTTACGATCTGCTAAGCACGATGGTTCTTCAGGAAAAGAACGATTTTCGGGCCGGATATAAGGCCGAGACCCATGAGGTAGTAATTGACATATAGATTACCGATAATTTTCGTATCGAAAATCATATGTTCGAACTGATGATTGAAGGATGTTAATCTTAAAATAGTGTTGAGAACTACCGGGTGTTCTGTATGAAAATTTAAAAGAAAGCAAAAGTAGAAGAATTTCAAAAACAAGGGGAAACTGTGTTTATGTGAGGGTGAATAAAGTGCATGCATGTACCCATGGTACATATACCCCCCACCTAGAGTGTTGGTGCGGTCGGTAACTTGCCCCTATCTTTTTGGATATCCTTTTGGTTGTAAATCGCACGCTTCCCTGTATTAACGTCTTCTAACTCATATAGGCAATTGCTTTTCGTGCAACAACTTTAGCTTTATGAACTTTGGCGCAAACTTGGCACAGAATTTTTTTGCGGCATCGCTTAGAACAAAATTTCTACGATACACGCTATCACCTACTTTAAAATTTTCCGCGGAACTTCGCAAATTATATCTTTTCGCAGAGCTTTCGAAAGCTTTTTTCATATGCTCACCAATTGATTTCCGTATTAATGCAAGCTTGTCTGTTCTATCAAGGATATTATCATCTAGGGACTGTAGCTTCCGTAGCAGCGCATACTCGTCACCATGCGACGGCATTTGCTGACCGAAGAGGGCATAATACGGGGGTACAACCTATTGCCTGGTGAAATGAACTCCTCAATGCCTCGGCAATGCTTGGCAAGTGCTTGTCCCATAGGGCCTGGTCATCCTTCAAGTATGCTCTTATGCCCGCAATTATGGATCTGTTGACTCGCTCGCTTGCATTTGCTTGGGGCTGTACAACGCGGTGTAAACATGCTTGATGCCCCGTTCAGAAAGTAAATTGTTGAGCTGAGAAGATTTAAATTGTTTCCCGTTGTCACTTAAAATGATCTCGGGGGTTTCCAAAAATGCTAAAAACGTTTTCCTTTAGAAAATCACAGATGCCTGTGGCATTGAAATTTTTCACCGTTTTAACTAAAGGAAACTTAGTGTAGTGGTCTAAAACAATAAAAATTCCTATGTTCCCTTGCTTTGAACGGGGATAAGGACCTAAGAAATCGATATAGAGTTTTTGGAAGGGACGCTGAACAGTGTATTGCGCGGACATAGGTGATCGAAGCGTACTGTTGGAAGGTTTGGTTTGTTGGCAAGTTTCGCAACCGCGGACATAATCCTTGACGTCAATCGTCATATTGGGCCAATAGAAATTGAGCCTTAACCGCTCTAAGGTCTTGGCGATTCCTCCGTGGCATTTGTTAGGTTGGCAGTGGGCGTTCTGGATCACGTCGTTAACCAAGGTTTTAGGAATCCATAGCTTCCAGTTGTAGACCTCTCGCTCAGGGTTACCAGTGGGATGTTCGGTCCTCTTATACACGACATCCTCAACTATTCGTAAATCAGGCAAACGATTTTGATTCTTTTTGACGTTATCTATCAATTTCATGTATTCTTCGGACTTAAATTCGGACGATTCTATATCGACTAACGGACGGAACTCTAACTCGTTGATTTCTTCGAAGTTCTGGCGGGATAGGGTATCAGGTACTACATTCAAGGTACCTTTTCTATGCTCTATGTTGAACCTGTAACCTTGAAGCTTCAGAGACCATCGGGCCAACGGTGGATAAGTCGCTTTGGCGCATCAGCCATTGAAGACTGGCATGATCGGTCACAATTGTAAAATCTTGCCCTTCAACATAAGCTCGGAACTTCTTTAGGCTAAGCATAACTGCGAGGCATTCTAGCTCCGTAACACTATAATTGCTTTGGGCTTTGTTGAGCTTTTGGGAGAAATATGCAATTGGGGCCTCGATACCATCTT
Organism: Eurosta solidaginis; assembly: GCA_029619165.1. Lineage (NCBI taxonomy): Eukaryota > Metazoa > Arthropoda > Insecta > Diptera > Tephritidae > Eurosta > Eurosta solidaginis. The sequence continues at coordinate 17,095 of JARSSU010029296.1, read as the reverse complement.
CATTCTTCTGCGCCAAAACCGCACCGACTCCGAGTTTAGATGCGTCACATTGGATGATGAACGGCTTCTCATAGTTAGGACTAGCCAGGACAGGGGCGGAACATAAAACTTGCTTCAAAGTATCAAACGACTTTTGTGCTTCATCATTCCAATTAAAATTTTTGTTTTTCCTTAATAAATTCGTCAATGGTGTTGTAAGGGACGCAAAGTTATTTACGAACCGGCGGTACCAACCGGCCATTCCAAGGAAACGCCGGACTTGTTTAACAGTAGTTGGTACGGGATAATTCGTAACTGCCGAAATCTTCTCAGGGTCTGTTCGCAGCGTGCCATTACCCACAATATATCCCAGATACTTCACCTCACTGATGCAAAACTTACTCTTCTCGACATTAATGGTTAAGCCAGCTTTTCTTAAATGATGCGCAACTTCAGAAAGAACGGACATATGACTATCAAAGTCTTCGGACAATATAAGCAGGTCGTCTAAATAGACAAAAACTTGATTTTTCAGTTTAGGTGGGATGACGCGATCCATCAAGCGGCAAAGTGCTTGAGGAGCGTTGCATAAGCCAAAGGGCATTACACAGTAACGATACAACGGACGGTTGGGGACAGTAAAACAAGTATAATCTCGGGAGTTCTCGGACAGGGGGATTTGCCAAAAGGCTCGACGCAAATCTAGTGAAGTTATGTATTTCGCCTTTGGTATCCTGCTTAATATACCATCAATATGCGGGAGGGGGTAAGCGTCCTTAACGGTTACGCTATTTAATTTTCGGGAATCAAGACACAGACGGACCTTATTTGGCTTCTTCACTAGAACAACCGGACTGGACCAAGGACTATTAGGTGACTCTTCGATCACACCTAATTGAAGCATTTCGTCAATTTCTGCATGAACAAGCTTTTCTACCGCGGGAGAAATGGGAAAATACCTTTGTTTAATCGGACGGACATTGGGCTGTAATTCTATCACGTACTCCATAAGAGACGTTTTTCCTAAACCTTCTTTTTCGCAGTTCGGAAATCTATTTTTAATATATTTTAACTTGACTTGTTGCTCGTCCGTTAAGAAAAGGGCATTATCATCAGGCTTCACATCAAGGGTAACTTCAGATATTATATGTGGCGCTATTCGGAATTTAATCCAAAAATCGACTCCTAAAATAACTTTTTGCGACATACTTGGAATAACGAAAAACGTGATCGATTGGCTCCTATCTTCGAATTTTACTTCCAAGGCTATGACACCGAAAACCACTTGCGTTTTTCCATCTGCGGTACAAACGGCTGTTTTATGTTCTCGCAACTTATTCTGCTTGCGAATCTCGTGAGCAAGTGAGGATCCGATGCATGAGACTTGGGCTCCACTGTCTAGCAGTCCCAAATATTCTACACCACCAATCATTATCTTCGCATATGGCCTTAGGTCACATGACTTCTTAGTCAAGGAACAAACAAAGGTTTTAAGGGACTTTCGTTTTTCCTTAACACCTCGCCAAAACTCCTTAATACGGACAGACGAACGACTTAAACAAGATGATATAGTAGTTACTTCGGAAAATATTCGGTTGCGGGCTTCATTATACTTTCTCAGACGGACTTCGTACGGAACAATTTTATGGACATTTGGACTAGTAACTAAAGGTGTACATTCTTTTTCTGGGTATAAAATCGAGGGTTTCATTATTTGTTTTTGGGGTCTTTGCGAGGGTTCAACCGGGAAGCCTCGCTCGTTTTCGAGTTTCCCGAACACGTTTCGCATTTTGGCCTATAAACGTTTGCCTTGCCACAGCCGTAACAAAATACCGTGCGATCTTCCAAACAATCCATATACCTGTGACCCTCGGACCTGCAGTTCCAGCAAACCAATTTCGACGCATCGAACGTTCGCCTTGTCACCTCGTCCACTTCGCACTCTATGTCGACGGGTGTATCCTCCTCGTACTGAAGCTCGTTTGCATATCGACGGGGGATTGCTCGAGTATTTCCTGTTGATGGCAAATTGTTCGGCTTGCTAATTTCATTCGCGAGGCTCTCGCCCTTCAAGCAAAGCCTACGCAGTTCGGCAAGCGAGTTAACGGGCACATACAATAACTGCTGGCGGATTCGAGGTCGCAGATTGTGCTGCAGGATCTCTATGAGCTCCGCCTCTGTCAATGGCTCTTGTAGGGGTTCAGCTAATTTGAGCACTGAGTTCCTGAACTCATCAAAGGTCTCGGTCATACCCTGCTTTCTGCTCCTAATCTGCTCCTTCAACTCAAAATCGCTTTTGTGCTGTTGGAAATTAGTCCTGAGGGCTTGACATAGGGAAGTCCAAGTGACTCGTTCGACGGAACGTCGATATCTCCAGTACCAATCTTTCGCATCGTGAGTGAAAAGACTTTGGACATGCTCGCATAGCAAATTATAATTACCTCCGAGTGTATCGATTACCTGGCATTCGATGCGGTAAATAAAGCTATCGACGGACAGTCGTGGGGAACCATCGAAAGTGACACCCCAGCTCGATATGAGGTGTGCAATCCTACCGGAATTCGGTACACTCGACATATCGCTGAATCGAAACTGATCAATCGCACGGTTGAAAGTTTGGTTGGAGTTGTTGGGCAAATTAGGTATGTCCCTAGGCCAGAATCCAGTCGAATGGTTATCTAGGGGGACGTTGTTTACTACTGGGCTACGATTATTGACAGGTGGAACTGCCTGCACGTTTGGATTTTCCCCATTCAAGTTTAGTCTAGCTAGAACATTGGCAAGGGTACCCTCGAGTCTTTGCTCTATCAGATGTGCTACTCGGTTTTCGAGGTCGTCAACCAAAGTTGCCTGCCTAGCCGCTATCACGGCCGATACTATATTCCTAATCCGAATTTCGTCGTCTTTGTTGCCTGAGTCTGATGCCGGATTACATGGACTCTGAGTGCCACCGTCAACCTGACCTTGCTCATTGCGACGCAGCTCTAAATTTTTCTGACGGGCATTTGCGCTTGCACCTTTAAATTCTTTACTAGTGCACTTGGCTCGGCATTGTGGACAAGAGTTGTTCTTTTTCAACCAGTTCAATAGACATGCTCTGTGAAATGAATGGGAGCAAGCCGTACTTAAGATATCGTCGGTATCTTCAAGGGCTTCCTGACAGATTGTGCAGCTATTAGCCTGTGGTGGCATCCCTCCAGCACCCTGATTATGTGCCATGATCTCAAAAGGGATTATGAAGCAAAAATCGAAAAAGAAACAAATGCAAAAAAAAATTTCGATCCTTACAAAAAAAATTCCAGGAAAGGAACAATTCTCTAATTCCTGCTATCCAAGATTCAAAAATAAGAAACGACAATAAGTAAAAATTCAAAAAAAAATTTTGATTTCGATCAATTCCTTATATCAGTTCTACTAGTTAGATCGCTAAATTAGGTATTGGTTAATACTTTTGAAACCACAAAAAAAAATCGTTACAAGATACTATCAACTCTCAACTCTGCAGCAAAAAAATTATACAAAGTATCACAAAAATCGGAAAGAAACAAAAAATCATCAAAAAGATGGTTGGTCTAACTTCCGCGTGGTGTGGTAGTCAGTTTGGTAGGGGCATTCCAGGTGAAATCAGAAATGAATACTCGAAGCTTTCGACATAGAAACAGCAATAATAATTAATGGGAAAATAAGAAACACTCGAAAATGGAATTTGAGACAAACTAGTTTGCCAGAACTTCACAAAGGTGTTAGATAATTACACTATCGGTTGGTTAGCTGACATACAGACGAGCTGAAACCACAGTTCCAGATAGCTAACATCCAAACGCTCATGAAATCTGCAAAATCTTAACTCCTCTAAGGTATCTTCGAATAGGTACATTAGCTTCAGCGGTCAGATCCGTAGACATCAAGCCTTTAGGGTTCTGCAATTCCAGCTTCAGCTCTGAACTACTCTGACTACCTCGACATGGCAAAGAAACTATCAATTAGATTGGTCAAAACAAAAAGAATTTAGCTAAAGTTTCGCGATTCCAATCAATCGACTTTCATTCACAAAAAAATTTAAAGGTCATATAAAAATTTTCAAAAACGGATAGACAAAAAATATATATTCCAAGAGGGAATAATTGGTAGGGACCACAAGTCTTCGGCGACAACCTAGTACGCCACCGATCGTCGGTCAGTCAGTCCCTGCTCGGGCGCCATTTTCTGTTACGAGCCCCTTCGGCCTCTTCCTTAAGATGGGCTTGCCTAGCGTGTTGGTAAAAGTGGTGTGTGCACTGGCATTAATGCGGGAGCTTCAGCTGGGGAGGGTTCGAAACACGTTTACCAAACGAAGCCATCATCTGTCAGCTCGGGGGCCGAACAAGAACTTAAACTTTGCACACTAACGAAAAGCTACCGGAAAGCCTGAGTACCACCAACTATGCCTGGAAAACCCATACCTAGCAGCGCGTATCTTATTTGGCGGCTGCTCTTAACCCGCCCTACCATGGCTTTAAAGCTGTTAATAAAGCCCCAAAAGACCAACCACACTACAATGGAATTAGACCAACACAATTAAATTTACAATTTCATATTTACAAATTTTTATTACAGTTCAGCTCATTCTCCTTATAGGTTAAAGAAATTTAAACGTATGTAAGACTTAGTGTAGGTGGCCATCTAATCGTAAAATTAATCACCAAGATCTAATTCATATCCGTAACAACTAACTTTCTTTTTTCTTGGGTATTGATCAGACAGAAAAAACTAACCTACCTCAACAATATGTAAATTATATATTTTATGAGTTCGGCGACCTTGCCGCTCACGAGAGCTTGGAGTTTCATTGTAAAGATTAAGAAACCAAAACAAAATTATTCCTCTAATTCTCTTGGTTTTACCATGAGATGATTCGAACTCCACACGAGAGATGGGTATTCATATGTATGTACGAAAGTACTTAAAAATGATGCGAACAACAAAGAGAGAAAGCTTGCATCCATGTGCATATATGTACGTACATACATAAGTTGGTTATGTATGTAAGTACATGTCACTTACGTTCTCTATCGTAGCATTTATGTATACTTAGTAGGTTGGTGGATAAAATGAAATAAGTGAACTTACTTACATGTTTTCCAGTGGTAATGGTTTGCTTACTACGACGCTGTCCCACGAAGCGAAGAAGGCCTTCCTTGCTTGGTACGCAGCTGCTGGTGCACGTTCATATGCTTCAAATATTATAACCTATTTATCCAACCAAATTTACCTTAGCAGTTAGGTGTGGTTATTTCTATGGCCAATATGGTATATAAGGTTTGCGAAGGGCGCATAAAAGGTGTCAAAGAATAACCGCCGCCGACCGGAGCGCCAGCAAAAAAAATGAATTTAAGAGAATGGTGAGCAATTGGAGCTAAGAGAGTCTCCCAAACATTGACAATTTCAAGGTTTGGTTTTTATTTCTTCGATCTTTTTCTCAAAAGAGCGATCCGGAAATTAATAAAATGGATGACGATTTACAACATCTTGTGGAACTAGGTCAGTTTAACAGCTGATCATATGGTTTTCTTTTATGTTAATGTACATCGATAAGCTATGTTGTTAAAATGCAATAACATAGTTACAATAAAATGATCTTAATGTTCATGGTTCAAAGGTAAGTATAACGATTTGATTAAAGGTTATTACAAACCCAATTAACATTATTTAGATATGTAGGAACCTAGGAAGATGGTTCTATTGTAGTTTCAAAAAAAATCCTTTTATTAGGATGTTCTTCTTCTTCCCTTCCTGGCTAGGTATAATTATTTGAAATGAAGTTAATTATTAATAACTATTTTCTTACTCTATTCAAAAGGTTACATAGGGGTAAGAATTAAGCCAAACCAGTGAGAGTAGGTATTATGGCAAATTCATTCCTTTGCGCTTAGGTTTGCTTTGTATAATTATTTAGACTAACAGGTAACTCTAAAGGTAAGTATAATTCATGTTTTCAGGAGACGAATATTCAAGAACTAAAGATAAAATTAGTAGTAAGTATAATTGAAGATGTTCATTGTAGGTTATGACAGGTAAGTATGCGCATGTACATCTACATGCAACTGGAATCCAAATCCCTGCTTTATTTTTACATTGTAATGCGGGTCTTCTAACTCTGGTCTCTGGTGATTTCGGATCTGAAAGGGAAACCGCCTTTTCCACTATCGGGTAAACCGCGCTGGTTATAAACTTAACTTTTACATGTTTAGGGTTTACAATTATCAAAGCTAACACCCTCTTAACAATTCCTATATAAATAGTTGTAGGTAAATTGTTTTTTGTTGAATTAATTAGGATTTGTTTCTAGGTCCGTTTCTAGCGATCCCGAATCACTAGAACTTAATGATAAAGTGGAAAACCGCCTTTCCACTGGCTCACTTGTATTCTAACTTTTTATATAAACGTTGAAAATTGACAAGTTAGATATAAGTATGTAGGATACATAGGAAAATTGTCTTGAAAGCTAAGGTTAAATTTTTACTGGAACCGGAATTTGTTGTAAGTGATAAGGCTTTGCATTGGATGCGTATGGTCAGATTCGGCCACTATTTGCCGGCATACATTTGGGCATTATTTTGGGGCATTCAACTGGTGATTGATTCCGGCCGCAACAACACTTTGCGCACGTTATTCAGGCTGCGCTTGGAGGGCCTCAGTTAGGTAGCCAATTTCTTTAAGTTGGGTTTAATTTGATTGCAGGGGATGTAGTGATGGTGGGAAGTGAGTTAGTTAAATTAGCACACGCGATTTATCTTAACTTTTCGAGTTAAATTGGACACTTGGTTTACTAACTACACTTCCACACTTACGATCTGCTAAGCACGATGGTTCTTCAGGAAAAAAAGATTTTCGGGCCGGATATAAGGCCGAGACCCATGAGGTAGTAATTGACATATAGATTACCGATAATTTTCGTATCGAAAATCATATGTTCGAACTGATGATTGAAGGATGTTAATCTTAAAATAGTGTTGAGAACTACCGGGTGTTCTGTATGAAAATTTAAAAGAAAGCAAAAGTAGAAGAATTTCAAAAACAAGGGGAAACTGTGTTTATGTGAGGGTGAATAAAGTGCAGGCATGTACCCATGGTACATTGTTTTTTAATGAGTAAATACAAAAAGACAATAGGTTCACTTAATTAGTTTTATCTGTTTCCAAGCTGCTTAGAATGTTCTATTCTCTACTGCCACAAAACCATAGTTGGGAGCAGTGAACTATTTATTCACAAAATTCAAGGTATTTATGCATATTCTAGCAAAATGAAATGAGCTCAACCTTAGCCAAATATTTTGCTTTACTTTTGCCAAAGGAAATTTCCTATCAATTGTTTGTTTATATATGTACTCGCAGAGTTGAATTGTGTTATTAATTTGGAACGTGTACAGCAACTTGTTTTTTAATGAGTAAATACAAAAAGACAATAGGTTCACTTAATTAGTTTTATCTGTTTCCAAACTGCTTAGTAGGTTCTATTCTCTACTGCCAAAAACCATAGTTGGGAGCAGTGAAATTTTTCACAAAATTCAAGGTATTTATGTATATTCTAGCAAAATGAAATGAGCTCAGCCTTAGCCAAATATTTTGCTTTACTTTTGCCAAAGGAAATTTCCTATCAATTGTTTGTTTATATATGTACTCGCAGAGTTGAATTGTGTTATTAATTTGGAACGTGTACAACAACTTGTTTTTAATGAGTAAATACAAAAAGACAATAGGTTCACTTAATTAGTTTTATCTGTTTCCAAACTGCTTAGTATGTTCTATTCTCTACTGCCACAAAACCATAGTTGGGAGCAGTGAACTATTTATTCACAAAATTCAAGGTATTTATGCATATTCTAGCAAAATGAAATGAGCTCAGCCTTAGCCAAATATTTTGCTTTACTTTTGCCAAAGGAAATTTCCTATCAATTGTTTGTTTATATATGTACTCGCAGAGTTGAATTGTGTTATTAATTTGGAACGTGTACAACAACTTGTTTTTTAATGAGTAAATACAAAAAGACAATAGGTTCACTTAATTAGTTTTATCTGTTTCCAAGCTGCTTAGAATGTTCTATTCTCTACTGCCACAAAACCATAGTTGGGAGCAGTGAACTATTTATTCACAAAATTCAAGGTATTTATGCATATTCTAGCAAAATGAAATGAGCTCAACCTTAGCCAAATATTTTGCTTTACTTTTGCCAAAGGAAATTTCCTATCAATTGTTTGTTTATATATGTACTCGCAGAGTTGAATTGTGTTATTAATTTGGAACGTGTACAGCAACTTGTTTTTTAATGAGTAAATACAAAAAGACAATAGGTTCACTTAATTAGTTTTATCTGTTTCCAAGCTGCTTAGTAGGTTCTATTCTCTACTGCCACAAAACCATAGTTGGGAGCAGTGAACTATTTATTCACAAAATTCAAGGTATTTATGCATATTCTAGCAAAATGAAATGAGCTCAACCTTAGCCAAATATTTTGCTTTACTTTTGCCAAAGGAAATTTCCTATCAATTGTTTGTTTATATATGTACTCGCAGAGTTGAATTGTGTTATTAATTTGGAACGTGTACAGCAACTTGTTTTTTAATGAGTAAATACAAAAAGACAATAGGTTCACTTAATTAGTTTATCTGTTTCCAAACTGCTTAGTAGGTTCTATTCTCTACTGCCACAAAACCATAGTTGGGAGCAGTGAACTATTTATTCACAAAATTCAAGGTATTTATGCATATTCTAGCAAAATGAAATGAGCTCAACCTTAGCCAAATATTTTGCTTTACTTTTGCCAAAGGAAATTTCCTATCAATTGTTTGTTTATATATGTACTCGCAGAGTTGAATTGTGTTATTAATTTGGAACGTGTACAGCAACTTGTTTTTTAATGAGTAAATACAAAAAGACAATAGGTTCACTTAATTAGTTTTATCTGTTTCCAAGCTGCTTAGTAGGTTCTATTCTCTACTGCCACAAAACCATAGTTGGGAGCAGTGAACTATTTATTCACAAAATTCAAGGTATTTATGCATATTCTAGCAAAATGAAATGAGCTCAACCTTAGCCAAATATTTTGCTTTACTTTTGCCAAAGGAAATTTCCTATCAATTGTTTGTTTATATATGTACCCGCAGAGTTGAATTGTGTTATTAATTTGGAACGTGTACAGCAACTTGTTTTTTAATGAGTAAATACAAAAGACAATAGGTTCACTTAATTAGTTTTATCTGTTTCCAAGCTGCTTAGAATGTTCTATTCTCTACTGCCACAAAACCATAGTTGGGAGCAGTGAACTATTTATTCACAAAATTCAAGGTATTTATGCATATTCTAGCAAAATGAAATGAGCTCAACCTTAGCCAAATATTTTGCTTTACTTTTGCCAAAGGAAATTTCCTATCAATTGTTTGTTTATATATGTACCCGCAGAGTTGAATTGTGTTATTAATTTGGAACGTGTACAGCAACTTGTTTTTTAATGAGTAAATACAAAAAGACAATAGGTTCACTTAATTAGTTTATCTGTTTCCAAAGCTGCTTAGAATGTTCTAGTCTCTACTGCCACAAAACCATAGTTGGGAGCAGTGAACTATTTATTCACAAAATTCAAGGTATTTATGCATATTCTAGCAAAATGAAATGAGCTCAACCTTAGCCAAATATTTTGCTTTACTTTTGCCAAATGAAATTTCCTATCAATTGTTTGTTTATATATGTACCCGCAGAGTTGAATTGTGTTATTAATTTGGAACGTGTACAGCAACTTGTTTTTAATGAGTAAATACAAAAGACAATAGGTTCACTTAATTAGTTTTATCTGTTTCAAAGCTGCTTAGAATGTTCTATTCTCTACTGCCACAAAACCATAGTGGGAGCAGTGAACTATTTTTCACAAAATTCAAGGTATTATGCATATTCTAGCAAAATGAAATGAGCTCAACCTTAGCCAAATATTTTGCTTTACTTTGCCAAAGGAAATTTCCTATCAATTGTTTTTTTATATATGTACTCGCAGAGTTGAATTGTGTTATTAATTTGGAACGTGTACAGCAACTTGTTTTTTAATGAGTAAATACAAAAAGACAATAGGTTCACTTAATTAGTTTTATCTGTTTCCAAACTGCTTAGTAGGTCTATTCTCTACTGCCACAAAACCATAGTTGGGAGCAGTGAACTATTTATTCACAAAATTCAAGGTATTTATGCATATTCTAGCAAAATGAAATGAGCTCAACCTTAGCCAAATATTTTGCTTTACTTTTGCCAAAGGAAATTTCCTATCAATTGTTTGTTTATATATGTACTCGCAGGGTTGAATTGTGTTATTAATTTGGAACGTGTACCTAAATGTCAAACCGGGAGACTTGGCTGTTGAATGATGAAGTGTGAAAACCAAAATTAAGATTTCAGACGCTATTTCATAGTTGAGCAAATAAAGTGGCGGTCACCGTGGTGTGATGGTAGCGTGCTCCGCCTACCACACCGTATACCCTGGGTTCACACCCCGGGCAAAGCAACATCAAAAAATTTTAGAAATAAGGTTTTCCAATTAGAAGAAAATTTTTCTAAGCGGGGTCGCCCCTCGGCAGTGTTTGGAAAGCGCCCGGGTGTATTTCTGCCATGAAAAGCTCTCACTTAAAACTCATCTGCATTGCAGATGCCGTTCGGAGTCGGCATAAAACATGTAGGTCCCGTCCGGCCGATTTGTAGGGAAAATCAATAGGAGCACGACGCAAATTGGAAGAAAAGCTCGGCCTTAGATCTCTTCGGAGGTTATCGCGCCTTACATTTATTTTTTTTAATAAAGTATCTCATACCTGTTCAAGATATTAATATGCAACTTAAATATGAGCTGAGAATCATTTCAAAGGAGAATTTAAACCACTGGAGCCTACTAAAGGATCACTGATTTCGCTTATTCTTTCAGCCAATCGGGATATAAAATTCGGCACCTTTTTCGGGTAACTTGCTGTTTAACAACTTGAGGACAATTTGAAAACATCTTCGACTTGGTCATTTTATTTAAATTCATTGAATTAAATTATGCGAAGTGAGCATTTAAATTTATTATATAACTTTTCATTATGTGTTCTGTTTTAACAACTCGGTGATACTAAATCCGTTTAAGCTGGCATTAAAATCGCCTGTTTTCTCAAGTAACTTTTGACCGGTTAGAAAGTCTTAAATTTCGCAATTGGATTATTATAACTGGCAGTGATGTGCATCCCCTTTCGACCATATCGGACCCATTTTCGAGATGAACAATAAATGGCCTAGACAGTCTTAAAAGAGTAGAAAATATAGTAATGCGCCGAACGCCGCCGCCGCCACCGCCGCGCCGATATTTTTGACATTCTGTGGCGGCGTGCGAAAAACGTCGCAAATCGGCCTAGTGTGTAAGAAAATCATTTCATAATGCCGTATAAATATGTATAACAAAATTTATTGAAAAGATTCGATAACTTAAAGCAGTTTTCACAAATAAAAGTTGTTATTTTTGAATTTTTAGCACAAAATTTAAACTCTAGTATAAGTTTTAAAATCAGAGGTTTCTATTACAGTATCTATTTTTAGATTTTTGAAACTTTTGCTTCTGTTGCTACCTAGAAGTGACTAGAAGATTGTATTTTGAGTTTTTTTGAAACTTTTTTAAAACGTTTCTTGCTTTAGTTACTTGAGTTACTTAGCCAAGCATCGAAAAGAATCAGAAACTAAAATCTACAATTATTTCGCGATGCTGGTTGTCGTACTCAGCGGTCTTTTAACCCATATAAATTCGCAAAATGGCGAGTATATGGTATCAATATTTTATGATAAGTGTTATTTTGCGCTGGCTCATTAGTGACTAAGCAAATAGTGATCACAGCTAATCAGGCTGGAAGATTAATAATACAAAAAAGCTATGGAGGTGTAGGTTATGCAGAAAGATATCCCCGAGTATGGCGCAAAGTGAAGGATGTAATTTTTCCAGATGACGAATGCAATCAAGAAATAGTTGCAGTTAAACTGAAGGAAGGCTTTAGCAGGAATGAAGGATTCACGACAATATCACTTTGCGATAATGCACTTGTGGTGGGCATGACGATGCAAATTAGAGAAAAGGTAGCACATTTGGATACGCAGTAAAGAATTCGGAAAAAACAAGACGTAACAATAGTAGCTCCAGAGAGATGTAAGAATTTTCCCGAAGGAGATTATATGTATTGTGTTGAAGGTGGCCAAGGGAATAATGATGGAACTGTTGGAATACCGGGCGTTATGAGAGGAACACTTTGTGCGGTGGGACTAGTTCCACGTGAGTTTCACGGAAATCCGAGATTGTATGTAAAAGTAAATAATCCAAAAGTTTACGCTTTCATAAAAAATTTGATTGATAAAGACAATCTGGAGTGTGCTGAGTGAATTATTACGCTATCTCGGCTGAACGCTCCATTTCCGATTTATTTCATAAACGTTTCAGCTCACGTCAAAATATATTGAATATAAACTGATAAAGGGCGTTATGAAATAAAATACTGAAGGCAGGTTCCATAAGAAAGTGAACTTTGGAGCGAGACAAATTTATCTTATAAAACTGGGGATAGTATGTATAAAAAAAATTGCATTTAACCTTTAAATAATTTCAATTTATTTTATTCTTTTTAAAATAAAGTGCTGCTTTTTTAAAATTCTGATTTTTAAAATTCTGCTTTTAAAATTCTGTATTACGAAATTCTGTATTACAAAAATCTGTATTAAAATATAATGTTAACAATTGTTAAAGAGGTCATGTAATTATTTGAAAAAGTGCGCCATGTACAGTAATTCTGCGTAGAACACCTTTCTGCATACCGCCACGGCGATGTCCTTCTGCGTAGTATACCCTTCTGAGAAGGTGGCCTTCGGCCGCACTTTAAAAAAATAACCCTTAGCCGATCCAACACCGGCTACGCCATGCCATGATTCCGGAAATTTTGACTTCCAGAATTAAACATGCAGAATTTTGAAAAAGCAGAAATTTAAGAAAGCAGAATTTTTTGCAATTTACAGAATTTTGTCACCCTGAATTTTGTAATACAGAATAATGACACGCGATATAAAGGAAAATAAAATGAATTTAATTAATAATGAAAGAGATGCGCGACGGCGGTGGGCGGTAAAATGCACTAATGATGCGGGCACGAACGATGCGTAAAGGCTTGTAGTTTTAGATAACACTGAAAAACTGAAGAGCGCGGTGGTGCGTTGGCAAGCCCAGCTGAGCAGGCAACTGCCAAGCGCTTGGCCGCACTGGCCGGGGTGTGCCCGACGGAGGGGGCGGAACTTAGTCCTCCGAAAAAACTACGATCATGTCTTCAACCTTGCTCCTACACCCGCCGACGCGTTGATGGGTTAAGGGCGGGCATCAAACCCTGTCCAAGGCCGCCTCGTGCCTCGGCCTACTAATTGCCGTAATATGTTGTGTCTTTGTGACGAAGCCGATCGGCTTTTGTACCGCGCTATGGCGGTTTTCCGTGCGGGGCTCGTGGGGTTGCCCTATCTCTTCGTTGGCTGTCGTTGCCCATGGCGTTCTAGCAGGTGTGTTCACGGTCGAGCCCGGTGGAGCAAAGTATGGTGGGCCGAGTGGCGGAGCACATTTACGGCAGCTGACTGTGCGGATTCGACGCTACGGTGGATGTGAAATTGCGAGGCAGTTGAGGCAGTGCCGGGGGTCTGGCTCGAAGCAGGACCATGTATATACTAACAATTTGCACTGTACTTACGCACTTTATTTGATTGAGAAGAGGGCACACGGGATTGAATAACATTCGAAGTATGTTTTATTCACAAATAAGAGAATAAACCAAAATATTAATATTTAAAGAAATTCAATTAAACTAGATAAAAACTATGAGACGGCGGCGGGCGATATAATAAAACGAACGGTGCGGGGCACGATCGAAGCGTGTTTTCGGGTATGATAATTGGGGTGCCGCTCAATTAAAGATATAGGTGGCATATGCTAATCTTTCCGGAAACTCGCATGATTCCTGCGTCATTCTAGGCAATGGGGTTAATGTCAGAAAGGCGTGTTATTTTTGGTAAGGGTCCTGCTGTTTGAAGCAGCTCTATCGTTGTTCTCGTAATGATTCCGTTAGTATTGAAGTGATGTATTTTGATTTTGGACATCATTCACTTCGCCTGTGGGTGAGGTTAGAGGTGGCGGAACTTCAGTTTCCTTGCTTTCTGATAAACCGCAAACACTATAGGCACGACTCTAAGCGCTCGAGAAAACGACGAAACGGGTCGAGTATTGTCCTATATTTTCTGTCCTGCAGGGTGTGGAATACTGTAAACATGTTCGTGGTTCGGGTGGCAGTTGGGTGCGTGAGTTTACCTTGGCACGAAGTTGAATGGATTGATTAGCCAATCGGTCCTTCCCACCATAGCGGGACATGAATAAATCCTGAGGCTTGCAGCCTCGAGTGCCCAAATCCGCTGGGTTATCTTACTGGAAACGTGCCCCAAGGGCTATTATAGAGTTCTACGAATTCAGAGGTTCTGTTGGCGACATGACGTTTCCAGGTATGGGGAGGTTTGTCTAACCAGGCCGTACTGATGGCAGATCGCACCAGAGAATGAGTTCGTGTTGAGTATGATCAGCTCAATTCGCAGCTGTTCACTAACTTGGAGAGTGTAAAACTGCTACACAGAGTGCCACCCGTGGAAGACTCACGGTTTGGAGGGTGCTACTTTGCTTTAGCACGATAAGCAAATGGGATGAAAACTTATTTGCATGGGTTTTTTTTACTCGTAACATTATATACAGGCACAAAATGCTTTTTCTGGAAGCATCGAGACATCCATGCAGCTGGATTAGTTGTATTCGGGGGAATCTGTACCCATCCTAGGGATTTTAAAGAGTCTTCTGAGATGAGGTAAAATTTTCATAACTTGAGTGTCCATTTTTAGTGAGAGCTCCGTGCTTTCAGTCTTTTGTCCAACAGTTGCTTCCATCAAGAGTTGTTTGCAGCAACATTTTGGCAAGAATCATTATTGTGAGAAAAAGCAATCCTGCGGGGCTCAAACAGTTTTGCAACTTGTGATAAAATCTCCTTTTTAGTCGTGTTTTTTGACTGATGGTGGATCATACGTGTAGTGTGACGGTGTCGGTTAGCGCGTTCCCATGAATTCAAGGGTTTTTTTGCTGGTGGCACCGAATCATGGAATTAAGGAGAGTCGAACGTCTAGCAAATCAGGGTCGGGAACGGTGTTTTAAAATTTCAGGTTGATTTGCCGGACATCTTCTTCAAAGGGAAACCCTGCGATTTTAATGTGCTTCACGATAAACTTGAGTCATTAGAGTTTCAAATTGGACGGTATATATGACCGCCTGACAAAATATCGTCCAACATATGTTTCGTTTAATAAATTTTTTTAGCGAGCGGATATTCGTCTTGACCATCGTGGGCGAGTTGGTTGGTAGGGTTCGAATCGCCAAATATGGCGCGCAATTTACACAAAGGTAACTGTTTTCTTAGTCGAAAAGTCTTGTATCGGCAGCGTTGGGTGTTTTTGAAAAAACGATTCGATGAAAATCTTTATCTTCTTCATGGATGAGATTTGGCGATACATTTTGCTCTAAATAATCGCCGTGAAAACAAAATCTATAAAGTCGCCAGTGAGTATGACGAGCATAAGTCATTTTGTAGAATGGGGCCTGTATGAAGCACGTCGTTCAACGAGTTGCCAGAATGCGACCACTTTGGCACTGCGTTGAAGACGACTCGCACTTTTGTGGTTTTGTGTCGGGTTTTATTGACAGCATGATGGGGATAGATAAAATGATAAGAGATTTACCATTCGTAATTATCTCCTTGTGGGAGGCTGAGGTTCCATTGTTGATCCATGGTTAAATATTCATTAAGGACTTCAAACTATTTGTCTCTTAATTCGGGTTTTCTTCTCGAGGGTTCGTTCGATGTTGATATTAGCTGCTGGTTGTGATGCGGGTCGTGAATGACCGCGTGCAGATTGGGACGTGGAAAATTCCGATTTGAAAGGTAGTTTTACTTCTGTAGCGTCCACTTCCCACGAATTGTGGTTACCACCGGTAGAGTGATTCTGCAATATTCATCATCTGCTGATCGTTGTTGTGTTTGGAGAACTTAATCCTGTTCCCAAAATTGTCGCAAAATTGATGATGGGCTGTCATCGGTGCATTCCGTGACCATGAGTGCTGAAGGTTGATACCTTTTCAGCTCAGGGCCGCTTAATATCCATCCCGAATATTGTGTTTTGGGTAGAGGAAATGTTCCACTCACATTTCGTAGGAGCCCCTCGGTGTAGGATTTGCGGGGTGGTGATATCGCTGCCGATTACCCATCGATTTTCGATGGTATCGACTTACTGTGGATCGCTAAGGGTAAAGGGGACAGTTCTTCGAGGATCGATGCTTTGAAAACTCTGACGGTGGGCAAGGAATCTTAGTTAGGTTTCGGCAAAATTATTGCTTGTGCGTCTATCATTGGGTTAAGTCTGACTGAACAGAATGTTATCTGGCAGACTTTATTGGCATTTTTCACAAACCGTTCCACCCATTCCTGAGATAATCTGGTGGAGAGACTCTTTTGTGGGTAGAAACAAGAACATTTTGTATACGGGATGATACAAAAGTTTTTTGTGAACCCTTGGTCTTATTAGGCACGAATTTTATGAAATCGCCAGCAAAGTATACATGCTACTATTGCTGTGGGGTAGTAGGTGGTTCCATGATTACTCGAGACGATGTGAAGAGAATACCGGTTTTGTCTTGAGATGTTGGTGAAGGAGGGGCTCTTGCGGCGGCTTTGACCGTTGAGGCTCGCTCGCGTCCGTTCTCCTAGGGTGTGCGGTTGGGCATTTTGAGCGCTGGGTTTGGTTGTGATTGTTGGGGTTTAGGGCTTGCAATGCAGTAGCGAATGATGACGCTTTTGGCAATAAACGCACACTGTGAAACTACTTTTACACGTTCTTGGGGTGTCACGAGACAAACAGTTTTGCAATAACTATTTTCTCTCACCAAAATTTGTTCGGTCTGATTTCCGATAAAATTTCTAAAACCTAACGCAGATTTGACTGAGTGTGGTATGGTTGCACAATCTACACG
>JARSSU010029292.1:0-17824 GCA_029619165.1 Eurosta solidaginis | reverse complement strand
CAACCTTGTCAATTTTCTTTTCCAATTTCACCAAAGTTACCATCGAATTTAAAATTAAAGTGCTGCCATATTTAAGTTTGTTTAAATTTCCCGTTTGGTGGCGCGTACGAGAATAGCTCAATTCCCAACAAGAACCCTATTGGCTATGTGACTATTTCGTATTGAGCTCCAAGTTTGAAATACTAGCTGTGTTTTTTAAAAGGTTTTATTTAGCTTGACAGGCTGGCTGGCTGGCCGGCACGAATATTATAATTGAAATTTAACTAACTTCCCATCGGTGCAATTTTGAAACGCAACCTCAAAACCAAGAAGAATTAAACAAGGGGTGCGACAAGGTGGTGTCATATCCCCACTTTTGTTTAACTTCTACATATCAAAGGTACCTTCGCCACCAGAAGGAGTTACTATCGTTTCCTACGCCGATGACTGCAAAATAATGGCCACAGGCCCATGCCCATAGATCAATGTGCTTTGCAAGAGAATAAACGGCTACCTCCCTGATCTCTTCAGTTTTTTCGCCTCGCGAAACCTGGCATTATCACCGACTAAATTATCCGCGACCTTATTTATTTATTTACAGTCTTGTAGACTTAATTTCTTACAATATGGACGTCCCAAATGTCGACCATTTTGAACATCCACGTCGATGGCACTACGATACCGACTGTCCTACACCGCAAAATCTTGGGTGTGACGTTTGATCAGGATCTACATTTTGGTGAGCATGCAGTCGTAATAAAATCCTCAAAATGTCTTGCAGGCAGTACTTGGGGAAAAGACAAAGAAACGCTCATTACCACTTACAAAGCAATTGGCCAGCCGATGGCATGCTACGCGTCCACTAAATGGTCGCCAAGCCTAAAAACTACTCACTGGAAGAAGCTACAGGCCTGCCAAAATTCTGCTCTTAGAACCGCCACGGGTTGTCTTCTTATATCCCCAGAACACCATCTACATAATGAGGCGAGACTACACCCCATCAGGGAGAGAAATGAGATGCTAACCAAACAGTTCCTGTTGAATACCCAGAAACCTGGTCATCCCAACACACATCTGATTGATGAGCCAACACCACCCAGGGGCTGAATAAGTAGTCTCCGTAAGCATTATGAGGAAATACGGCACCTGAGAACATATCCGTATGAAGCCAAAAAACACAAGCAGGTCCTCAGTGAACTCCACAAACAGGCGTCGGACCTTTATGCCAGGAATTTTCCCGGTGAATCCAGTACTCAAAGAACAATACCCAAAACTTGCAGAAGAGGAACGCATACTCCCAAGGGAAACGCGAGTCACTCTAGCTCAACTTCGATCTGGATACTGTAACAGGTTAAACTCTTACCTATCCGGAATCAACCCGACATAGAAAACATATGTCGTGCTTGTAACGTGTCCCACATGACACCAACCTTTGTCGACCGTAGAATGCATTATATATTGTCGGCAGAAAGCGCTCGAGCATTTTTTCGCATCCAACAGCACTTTATCGCCAAAGGCTATGGAAACTTTTTCATTGTGCCGAGACGGATTCGATAGGGACTTTACGGTGTACCAAAGTTTACCCACACCGGCAGAGAGGTTACAACCGCTTAGGTTCTCCTCCCATTTCGGCCGCTTGTGTTCATCCACAAGCAATCTGATGCGTTGGTTTATATCCCTTATTTGGGGGTCGCCGGGATCGAGATGTCTTATAAGGTCACGTTCTCTCGCTAAATTTGCGGCCTCCGCCGGAAAGTGGGGCCGAATTTCGCGAATTCACCGGCGGGAATGGAGCGAGCCGAGGCGGATTCAATGACGTTGCGGAAAGCATGCTCCCCTTGACGGGCATCAGTCGAGATAGAGAGGGCAGCAAAGCGGTTGTCTGTAAAGGATTTGTATTCGTCCCACTTTCTTTTTTTTAAGTTTATCAAAGTGCGTTTTTCTGTGACGATGAAGTCGGCGGTACGCTCGAGCGAAATGAGTATAGGCAGGTGGTCGGATGCCAATGCTACCATCGGCTGCAAGTTGACGCAATTTACGAGTTCTGTGCTCACGATTGATATATCCGGCGAACTTTGACAGCTTCCTACCATACGTGTGGGGGCGTCTCCGTTTATTTTGCAGAACGTCGTTTCTTCTATTTGATCCGCCAACATCTCACCTCTACTGTCCGCCCGCAAGTTTGAATGCCATATATCGTGATGGGCATTGAAATCGCCTAAGATAATGCGATTGTTGTCAGTGAATAAGGCGCTGATATTAGGGCGGTATCCACTGGGGCAACAGGTGGCAGAAGGGAAGTAGATGGTATTGATTTCTAGCTTTGCATCGCCTGACCGGACAGATAAGCCTTGAAGTTCTCAGACACTGTCCCTGCGGCCGATGTCGGGATCAAATATATGATATTGCACAGAGTAGTGTATGATAAACGCAAGGCCGCTCTCGCGATTCTTTCTGTGGACAGGTCTGCAGAGCAGATCTTGCTGTGAGTTTAGTTTCTTGAATCGCAGCAATGCGGATGTTATGCCGCTTCATGAAATCGACTATCTCCGTGATCTTCCCAGTTAATCCATTACAGTTTAACTGCAGAATTCTGAAGTTTATGGGCGGAGACGTCGTCACTCTGGGAGTAATTGACGGGTGACTACGGCTGGGTTATGGAAGGCTAGGACGCAACTGCTGTTGTGGCCCTGGGGCTGGACCTCCTTGGGTAAGTATTGGGGTACCCGGTTGGGGACGTTAAGGCGTAGACTAACGGACGCCCTAGGGCGTGAACAGCAAGGAGCCACAAACGATTTATAGAAGTAACGTGGACGTCTGGTTTTGGGATCTAGCCCAGAACAACCTGTCCGATGCAACCATCCCTTACATGAGACACACTGACAAGAGTATGACCGTCCTAAAAAGATTCGTTTCCGGCAGATGCAGGAAAACCATTTCTCAGGACCAGGGTCAGGAGACGGACACGGATTGGGTTCGATACCTTCCCGGAGCAAGAGAATATGGAGCAGTCCCGCTGCAAGGAGCTGCTGGGAGGATGACAATTTGTGGGAGGGACGCAACAAATTAAATGGGGTTACACTGAAATGACAGTCCTTGGTCGGGAAAAATCCCGAGTCGCTCCGGTACATAGAACCGACTGCCTTGGAAAGCGTTCCTTTTAATGCATTATAAATTTTACTTTAACTTTATATACTTTGTAATTCCATTAGCCATCAGCTAAAAATTTCTCATCAACTGAAATTTTAGGTAATTTACGTGATCATTTTCGAAAAATTAGATCAAATTTAAGTCATCATAAATATTCTGGTAGTGGAATGTATGTTCCAAAAGATCTTCAAACTTGTAAATTTGCATTTGTTCGGGTTATTAATAAACATTCATTACAACAACCATATGATGGACCTTACAAAATTGTGGAAAAACGCCAAAAATGTTTTAAACTTGAAATCAATAAAAATATAAAAACTATTTCAATTGACAGATTAAAACCGGCAATAGTTGAAACAACAGACACAAACAACACCAAGAATTCACTTAAAAAGAGAGTCTCGTTCCATTTGTTTAATGTTAAATTTTCTTAAAGGGGGAGTAATGTAGGGTTCCTTTTACTCTATATATTGTTACGAATATTAGCAAAACTAAGGGGTGCTGCCATCTCTAAGCCGAAGCTAAACAGTGATATCATGCACATCCATAGATCAATCATTATGTATCTACATAAACGAAACAATAATTGCATCTACACATATGTACCATGTACGTATACGAGCAGCGGAGAGTCAGTGCACAAACACATGCATATATCTGAGATACTCCTGAAAGTATGCAATGAGAGAAGCTATAAAATTGTGCAATTGTAGTTACAGCTGAGAAGTTTGAGAGCTGATGGCAACTAGTAGATTCTGAAAGCGCCTAGAAGATGCGAACGTTAAAATCAGAGAGTAGGCAGCAACTGTAGAGGCGCTGGAATTCAGTTTGATTTCAGCTATCAAGCAGTTTCGACTAAGACGCTAACTAGCGAGCCATAGCAGTATTATTTTGAAAGTCAGTTTCATTTAAGCTATCAATTTGGTTATTAAGCCAGCTAGTTGCAAAGTATAAGTGTTATTGTGAAGTACTTTAATAAAGGCCATTTTTCCATTATTCAATATTGGAGTTATTTATTCAACAGTTTAGCGATACGAACGTTGGCAGAAGATTGCAACTAAGGGGAATTACAGTAAAATCGTTACAATTGGTGTCAGAAGAGGAATTGTTGAATAAATTCCAGAGGACAACAAGGACATGGCAAAGTTCAGTGAATTGAAGATCCAGCAACTGAAGGAGTTGGAGAGCCGCTGATTGAATACAAGCGGCATTAAACTTGAACTTCAGGCAAGACTACGAGAAGCAGTGGAAGCAGAAGGAATTAACGTGGAAGAGTATGTCTTTCATCTTGATGGCGACGAGACAACAAAAATTGAAGAGAAAAATGAAACTTCGCAGACAGTTGCGAGCACAGATCTGAACATGATTTTAGCTGCAATATCTGCTCAAACATCGACAGTGGCATCTCAACTAGAATCCCAGGAGACAAGATGGAAGAACAGAAGACATATATGGCATCCAAGATAGAATCACAGGAGACACATATTGCAGAAATGTCATCTGAAATAACAGCGAAGATTGAAGCACAAGAGGCACGAATATCCGAAATGTCGGCGCAAATTTCAGCACAGATATCATCGCAGATCTCTGCTCAACTGGAAGAGCAAGAAGGACGTTTAGCAAAACTAAGGGGTGCTGCCATCTCTAAGCCGATGCTAAACAGTGATATCATGCACATCCATAGATCAATCATTATGTATCTACATAATCGAAACAATAATTGCGTCTACACATATGTACCATGTACGTATACGAGCAGCGGAGAGTCAATGCACAACCACATGCATATATCTGAGATACTCCTGAAAGTATGCAATGAGAGAAGCTAAAAAATCGTGCAATTGTAGTTACAGCTGAGAAGTATGATAGCTGATGGCAACTAGTAGATTCTGGAAGCGCCTAGAAGATGCGAACGTTGAAATCAGAGAGTATAAAAGGTAGCAAATGTAGAGGTGCTGGAATTCAGTTTGATTTGAGCTATCTAGCGAGCCATAGCAGTATTATTTTGAAAGTCAGTTTCATTTAAGCTATCAGTTTGGTTATTAAGCCAGCTAGTTGCAAAGGATAAGTGTTATTGTGAAGTACTTTAATAAAGGCCATTTTTCCATTATTCAATATTGGAGTTATTTATTCAACAGTTTAGTGATACGAACTTTGCAAAAGGGCAAATACGAGGATTTGCAAGTAAATTCGTTATATATATTCGTTAATATATATAAATCAAAATCTTTGATACTACATAACTCTGAAGCAGACATGCTTAACCAACGAACCGATATCATTTCGTTACGATAATTAACGTTAATAAACGAAACAAAGTCATTTCGTTTCGTTTATTAACGTTAAGAACGTCAAATTAGCGAATTGATTTTGTTTCGTTTTCTGCCAAATCAAAACGAAATCCAATCGTTTATGTTGATTATTAATTTCAAACTATGCTGGCAAAGCTGATTGATGGCAGAGTTATTAAAGGTGAAAGCATTAGCCAAGCTGATTGCAACTTTTCTCATGAATTTTGACAGTACGAACATTTATCAGAGTATTCTTGACATTACCACCAACGAATTACACAAACAAATTACATGGTGTGTGTGTGTGTATGTCCGCTCGCTGTTACCAACTTACGGCTTCACCATGGCTATAGCATTGCCAGCATTCAAACATAAAGTATTACGTTTTTGTTAACGTTTTTAACGATAACGAAAGCTTTTCGTTTCGGTTAAAAACGAGATACAATTTATCTTGATAATTTCTTTATCGATAATATTTCGAAGTGTTTCAACGGAAACGGTGGAAATTTTTGATAAACGATTAGCTTAACGTTAAGGTGCATCCCTGCTCTGGAGTTATACATGCCAGAACATTGAAATTCAGTAAGGAGTTATATGAGGTCAATCCCTAGCACCACCAAAATGTGGAATTGGGGAAAAAGGGGCGTGGCACCTCCCATACAAATGGAATATATCATGCTGCATATCTCTGGATGTAGTAATGGTAAGATAATGAAAATTGGTAAGGAGCTATATGACGTTAAGTCCTAACACCTCCAGTAAAATGTGGAATTGGGAAAAAAGGGGCATGGCACCTTCCCTACAAATGGGATTTTTTCAGAACTATGGCTGCCGTACAAACTTAGGTCATTTTAACACCTAAAGTTTGACTGCATTGTTGAGTTTGGCTGTTATTCCTTTTAGACGTTTAGTAATCTCCGCCGTTAAAAAAATTGTTAGCTTCAGTCTATCTACATCTACTTATATATGTAAGTTAAGGAGCCCAAGGACTAGGGCTCCAAAAAATTAAAGTTGGAACCGCGAGTTTATTTTCCTCTTAAGTATATTTACCATTTATTCTCCTTGATTATTCAAAGCAGACTGAATTTTATTCTTAACTAAAACTAACTCTAAGCTTCTAAATTAGTTTAAGTGATTTCTTATTTGCTGACACTGCACTTCCCACGATTGGCAAAAATAATCACCCCTATTATGGTTGTCAACGTCAACTGTCGCTTCGTATCAATATCAACATCACGTCGTATCAATATCAACGTCGCGTCAATACAATTCTGGTATTTACTTCGTCAATGTATTGACGTTGACGTGTTATCGATAATTTCAAAGCAAAACTACGATCCTTATACTTTTGACAATTGTTTATTTACAATTTGTTGTGCATAAAAAGTGTTTAAGTTTTGTTTAAAGATTTAAAGATGTTTTTTACGAAAGTTCGAGCTCAAGCGATGAGGAGAGGAAGGAGATGTTGCTCCTCAGAAGAAGCGAAATGCGCCAAAGATCTCAAATATTCAATTTGCCAGATACGAAGTGAGTACCATAACTGCTCATTGCAATTTCTATTAGTGCACAAGCGAAAATTACACGCTAAATATAAAGAACTTCTTTCTAAACTTTTGTGAAGATATTAGTGGATGATTAAATTTCCCATTAGTACACCAAAAACGATTCTACATCCTAGAGCGGTGTGTACTAATGGAAAATATAATCGAATTGTTAGATGTTTGCTAAATTGATTCAACCACCTTTCATGTTTATGTTTAATTTATTTTCAGATTTGTTGATTATTTTCGGCTAAGCAAAGAAGCTTTCAAATTCGTTCTGGAGAAAATCGTTCCATCAATGAAAGTAGCGAAGCGAACAACAATTATTTCTAATGAAATAAAGTTGGCAACTACGCTAAGGTTCTTGGCACAAGGGAACTGTCCCTTTGGAAAATCCTTTAGCAAGCGCAGGATTTTTTTCTAATTCTAAAACAAGCTGCGCAAATTGATTGCTGTTTGTTATTTTCATTTTTTTATCCATTTTCCTAAATTAAATAAAAGCTAAACAAATAAAGTGTGTAAAAAGGTATAATTCAGAATTATTTTACCAAATTTTTACAGCAGAATATTTAATTGAGCGCTTGTCGTCACCAAAAACTGTGTTGACAGATTTTATGTTGACACGCGTCAATAGAATATCAATATTGTTGTAGTCAATACCAAAAAAGCATCAACAGCTGTCAATAGTTATCGACATTGACAAAGCCGATACCATTTCATGAGCGTCGACACTATTTTTGACAATATTGACTTGATATTGACAACCGTAATGGGGTTGAATATTTTATCGCTTGCGTGGCAAATCACACGACTTGCATTTTGTCCGCATATCATATCGCTTACGCTGCAGTTCCCATGAATTGAATTTCGTCTGCTTATGCAATACGATATCTGGTTTCGGAAAACATTTAAAGGAGCCTCCACGTAAGATCTGACGAATCTTGGTCCGCACTGTGAACCGTCCCTTCCTCACTTCCGACTTCCGCTAATACGTCGCTGGTTCCCGACGGTGCTGTTAACTGGTTTGCCTGACATGGAATTCTGGAGAGAGCATCTGCCACAACATTTGATTTACCAGGAGTTTAAATCAATTCGTGTTTATACCCTTCAATTCTAGCCTTCCACCTCTTCAACTTAGCGTCTCGGGGTTTTTCCCGACCAAGGACTGCCATTTCAGTGTAACCCCATTTAATTTGTTGCGTCCCTCACACAAATTGTCATCCTCCCAGCAGCTCCTTGCAGCGGGACTGCTCCACATTCTCTTGCTCCGGGAAGGTATCGAACCCAATCCGGGTCCGTCTCCTGACCCTGGTCCTGAGAAATGGTTTTGCTGCATCTGCTGGAAAAGAATCTTTTTAGGACGGTCATACTCTTGTCGCTGTGTCTCGTGTAAGGGATGGTTGCATCGGACAGGTTTTTCTGGGCTAGACCCCAAAACCAGACGTCCACGTAACTTCTATAAATCTTTTGTGGCTCCTTGCTGTTCACGTCCTAGGACGTCCCGGCAGAGGCCGCAAGTTTAGCGAGAGAAGGTGACCTTATAAGACAGCTCGATCCCGGCGACCCCCAAATAAGGGATATAAACCAACGCATCATATTGCTTGTGGATGAACACAAGCGGGCGAAATGGGAGGAGCGCCTAAGCGGTTGTAACCTCTCTACCGGTGTAGGTAAACTTCGGTCCACTGTAAAGTCCCTATCGAATCCGTCTAGGCACAATGACAAAGTTTCCATCGCCTTTGGCGACAAAGTGCTGTCGCATGCGAAAAAATTCGCGAGCGCTTTCTGCCGACAATACATAATGCATTCTACGGTCGACAAAAATAGACGGAGAGCCAACAGATACGCACGTAAACATAAGTTCAGCGCGTCACCAATTACCATCACCGCCAAAGAGGTTGAGGATGCCATCGGTCATGCTAAACCATCCAAAGCAGTGGGCCCAGATGGCATAACCATGCCGATGCTTAAAAGCCTAGGGAAAGAGGGTTTGAAATATTTAGCACATGTCTTCAACCTGTCCCTTTCCACCTTTGTCATACCCGAAAAATGGAAAATGGACAAGGTGGTCCCGTTACTAAAGCCTGGGAAAACAGCTAACATAGGAGTCATATCGCCCGATATCTCTCCTATCGCCAGTAGCCAAGACGCTTGAAGCCATTTTGCTCCCCTACTTCAAAGCAAATTTGCAGCTAGCCTATCATCAGCATGGCTTTAGAAAACTCCATAGCACCAAAACCGCGCTAAATGCCATTAGCACCCAGATAAATTGTGGTTTAAATCAGAAGCCCCACCATAGAACAGTACTCGTAGCGCTAGACCTATCAAAAGCTTTTGATACGGTCAACCATGGCACGTTACTGCAAGACTTGGAAGGGTCTACCCTTCCCCCATGTCTTAAAAGGTGGACCGCAAATTATCTGGGTGGTCGACAGGCATCGGTGCAATTCAGAAACGAAATATCAAAGCCAAGAAGAATTAAACAAGGGGTGCCTCAGGGTGGTGTCCTATCCTCACTTTTGTTTAAATTTTTACATATCAAAACTACCTTCGCCACCAGAAGGAGTTACTATCGTTTCTTACGCCGATGACTGCACAATAATGGCCACAGGCCCGGGCCCACAGATCGATGAGCTTTGCAACAGAATAAACGGCTACCTCCCTGATCTCTCCAGTTTTTTCGCCTCGCAAACCTGCCATTATCACCGACTAAATCATCCGCGACCTTATTTACAACTTGGACGTCCCAAATGTCGACCATTTTGAACATCCACGTCGATGGCACTACGCTACCGACTGCCCTACACCCCAAAATCTTGGGTGTGACGTTTGATCAGGATCTACATTTTGGAGAGCACGCAGCCGCAATTGTTCCGAGAATTCAGAGCCGTAACAAAATCCTCAAATCCCTTGCTGGCAGTACCTGGGGAAAAGATAAAGAAACGCTCTTGACTACATACAAAGCAATTAGCCAGCCGATTACGTGCTACGCGTCACACATATGGTCGCTAAGCCTAAAAACTACCCACTGAAAGAAGCTACAGGCCTGCCAAAATACTGCGCTCAGAACCGTCACTGGCTGTCTTCTTATGTCCCCAGAACACCATCTACATAATAAGGCAAGAATACTCCCCATCAGGGAGAGAAATGAGATGCTAACCAAACAGTTCCTGTTGAATACCCAGAAACCTGGGCATCCCTACAGACATCTGATTGATGAGCCAACACCGCCTAGGGACTTAAGGAGCCATCTCCGTAAGCATTTTGAGGAAATACGGCACCTGAGAGCTCAGCCGTATGAAGCAAAAACACACAAGCAGGTCCTTGGTGAACTCCACAAACAGGCGTCGGACCTTTATGCCGGGAATTGCCCGGTGAATCCAGTACTCAGGGAACAGTACCCAAAACTTGCGGAGGAGAAAAGCATACTCCCCAGGGAAAAGCGAGTCGCTTCCCAAGGCAGTCGGTTCTATGTACCGGAGCGACTCGGGATTTTTCCCGACCAAGGACTATCATTTCAGTGTAACCCCATTTAATTTGTTGCGTCCCTCTCACAAATTGTCATCCTCCCAGCAGCTCCATGCAACGGGACTGCTCCATATTCTCTTGCTCCGGGAAGGTATCGAATCCAATCCGGGTCCGTCTCCTGACCTCGGTACTGAGAAATGGTTTTGCTGCATCTGCCGGAAAAGAATCTTTTTGGGACGGTCATACTCTGTTCAGTGTGTCTCGTGTAAGGGATGGTTGCATCGGACAGGTTGTTCTGGGCTTGATCCCAAAACCCGATGTCCACGTAACTTTTATAAATCTTTTGTGGCTCCTTGCTGTTCACGTCCAAGGGCGTCCCGTAGTCTACGCCTAGCCAATGCAGCTCCTGCCTTGGGCGGTGCCACTTTCCTAGATGTTCTGGTCTCCGCGACGGCAACCCCCCGACGGGTTTCATTGCGCCATGTTGACAGGTCGCAAACCCCAATCTACCGGGTACCCCAATGCTTGCCCAAGGACGCCCAGTCCCAGGGCCAAGACAGCAGTTGCGTCCTGGCCTTTCTCAACCCAGGTGTAGTCACCCGTCACTTACTCCCAGAGTGGCGACGTCTCCCCCTATGCACTTCAGAATTCTGCAGTTAAACTGTAATGGATTAACTGGGAAGATCACGGAGATAATCGATTTCATGAAGCGGCACAACATCCGCATTGCTGCGATTCAAGAGACTAAACTCACAGCAAGATCTGCACTGCAAACCTGTTGTGGGGTATAATGTCCACAGAAAAGATCGCATCAGCGGAAATGGAGGCGGCCTCGCGTTTATCATACACCACTCTGTGCAATATCATATATTTGATCCTGGCATCGACAGCAGGGACAATGTCTTAGAACGTCAAGGCCTATCTGTCCGGTCAGGCGATGCAAACCTGCTGCCACCTTTTGCCCCAGTGTATACCGCCCTAATATTAGTGCTTTACTCACTGGCAACAATCGCATTATCTTAGGCGACTTTAATGCCCATCACGATCTATGGCATTCAAACTTGCGGGCGGACAGTAGGGGCGAGATGTTGGCGGATCAAATAGAAGAAACGACGTTCTGCACAATAAACGGAGACGCCCCCACACGTATGGTAGGAAGGTGTCACAGTTCGCCGGATATCTCAATCGTGAGAGCAGAACTCGTAAACTGCGTCAACTGGCAGCCGATGGTAACATTGGCATCCGACCACCTGCCTATACTTATTTCGTTCGACCGTACCGCCAACTGCATCGTTACAGAAAACCGCACTTTTATAAACTTTAAAAAAGGAAAGTGGGAGGAATACAAATCTTTTACAGACAACCTCTTTGCTGCCCTCCCTATCCCGACTGATGCCCGCCAAGGAGAGCGTGCTTTCCGCAAGGTCATTGAATCCGCCTCGGCACGTTTCATTCCCGCGGGGAGAATTCCCGAAATTCGGCCCCACTTCCCGGCGGAGGCCGCAAATTTAGCGAGAGAACGTGACCTTATAAGACAGCTCGACCCAGGCGACCCCCAAATAAGGGATATAAACCAACGCATCAGATTGCTTGTGGATGAACCCAAGCGGGCGAAATGGGAGGAGCACCTAAGAGGTCGTAACCTCTTTGCTGGTGTGGGTAAACTTTGGTCCACCGTAAAGTCCCTATCGAATCCGTCTAAGCACAATGACAAATTTTCCATGCCTTCGGCGATAAAGTGCTGTCGGATTCAAAAAAATGCGCGAGCGCTTTCTGCCGTCAATATGTAATGCATTCTACGGTCGAAAAGATAGACGGAGGGCCAACAGACACGCACATAAACATAAATTCAGCGCGTCACCAATTACCATCACCGCCAGAGAGGTTGAAGATGCCATTAGTCACGCCAAACCATCCAAAGCAGTGGGCCCAGACGGCATAGCCATGCCGATGCTTAAAAGCCTAGGGAAACGAGGGTTTCAAATACTTAGCACATGTCTTCAACCTGTCTCTTTCCACCTTTTTCATACCCGAAAAATGGAAAATGGCCAAGGTGGTCCCGCTAGTAAAGCCTGGGAAACCAGCTAACATAGGAGAGTCGTATCGTCCGATATCTCTCCTATCGCCAGTAGCAAAGACGCTTGAAGCCATTTTGCTCCCCTACTTCCAAGCAAATTTGCAGCTAACCTCTGTTGTTGTTGTTGTAGCAATGCTCGCCCCACCTAATAGCCCCGACCGATCACAAATGTCATCAATATCCTCTAACGGGAGTCCAAGGAAACTTGCCGTTTCAACAGGGGTGATCCATAAGGAAAGGGGTGTTAGAGGCGTTGGTTCCACATTACAATTGAAGAGTTGGTTGGTGTCATGTGGGGACACATTGCAAGCGGGGCATACATTTTGTATGTCGGGGTTGATTCTGGATAGGTAAGAGTTTAACCTGTTACAGTATCCAGAACGAAGGTGAGCAAGAGTGACACGCGTTTCCCTAGGGAGTATGCGTTCCTCTTCCGCGAGTTTTGGATAATTTTCGTTAAGTACTGGATTCACCGGGCAATTCCGGCATAAAGGTCCGACGCCTGTTTATGGAGTTCACCAAGGACCTGCTTGTGTTTTTTCACTTCATACGGCTGGGTTCTCAGGTGCCGTATTTCCTCAAAATGCTCGCGGAGATGACTCCTTAAGCCCCTAGGCGGTGCTGGTTCAGATGTCTGTTGGGATGCCCAGGTTTCTGGGTATTCAACAGGAACTGTTTGGTCAGCATCTCATTTCTCTCCCTGATGGGGGTGAATTCTCGCCTCATTATGCAGATGGTGTTCTGGGGACATAAGAAGACAGCCCGTGGCGATTCTGAGAGCAGTATTTGGCAGGCCTGTAGTTTCTTCCAGTGGGTGATTTTTAGGCTTGGCGACCATATGGGTGACGCGTAGCACGTAATCGGCTGGCTAATTGCTTTGTATGTAGTCATGAGCGTTTCTTTATGTTGTTGTTGTAGCAATGCTCGCCCCACCTAATAGCCGCGACCGATCACAAATTGTCATCAATATCCTCTAACGGGAGTCCAAGGAAACTTGCCGTTTCAACAGGGGTGGACCATAAGGAAAGGGGTGTTAGAGGCGTTGGTTCCACATTACAATTAAAGAGATGGTTGGTGTCATGTGGGGACACATTGCAAGCAGGGCATACATTTTGTATGTCGGGGTTGATTCTGGATAGGTAAGAGTTTAACCTGTTACAGTATCCAGAACGAAGTTGAGCAAGAGTGACACGCGTTTCCCTGGGGAGTATGCGTTCCTCTTCCGCGAGTTCTGGATATTTTTCTTCAAGTACTGGATTCACCGGGCAATTCCCGACATAAAGGTCCGACGCCTGTCTATGGAGTTCACCAAGGACCTGCTTGTGTTTTTTCGCTTCATACGGCTGGGTTTCTCAGGTGCCGTATTTCCTCAAAATGCTTACGGAGATGACTCCTTAGGCCCCTAGGCGGTGCTGGTTCGTCAATCAGATGTCTGTTGGGATGCCCAGGTTTCTGGGTATTCAACAGAAACTGTTTGGTCAGCATCTCATTTCTCTCCCTGATGGGGAGTATTCTCGCCTCATTATGCAGATGGTGTTCTGGGGACATAAGAAGACAGCCCGTGGCGATTCTGAGAGCAGTATTTTGGCAGGCCTGTAGTTTCTTCCAGTGGGTGGTTTTTAGGCTTGGCGACCATATGGGTGACGCGTAGCACGTAATCGGCTGGCTAATTGCTTTGTATGTGGTCAAGAGCGTTTCTTTATCTTTTCCCCAGGTACTGCCAGCAAGGGATTTGAGGATTTTATTACGGCTCTGAATTCTTGGAACAATTGCGGTTGCGTGCGCACCAAAATGTAGATCCTGATCAAACGTCACACCCAAGATTTTGGGGTGTAGGACAGTCGGTAGCGTAGTGCCATCGACGTGGATGTTCAATATGGTCGACATTTGGGGCGTCCATGTTGTAAATAAGGTCGCGGAAGATTTAGTCGGTGACAATGCCAGGTTTCGCGAGGCGAAAAAACTGGAGAGATCAGGGAGATAGCCGTTTATTTTATTGCATAGCTCATCGATCTCTGGGCCTGGGCCTGTGGCCATTATTGTGCAGTCATCGGCGTAGGAAACGATTGTGACTCCTTCCGGTGGTGAAGGTAGCTTAGATATGTAGAAATTAAACAAAAGCGGGGATAGGACACCACCCTGTGGCACCCCTTGTTTAATTCTCCTTTGTTTTGATGTTTCGTTTCTGAATTGCACCGATGCCTGCCGACCACCCAGATAATTTGCGGTCCACCTTTTAAGACATGGGGGAAGGGTAGACCCTTCCAGGTCTTGCAGTAACGAGCCATGGTTGACCGTATCAAAAGCTTTTGATAGGTCTAACGCTACGAGTACTGTTCTATGGTGGGGATATTGATTCAAACCGCAATTTATCTGGGTGCTAATGACATTTAGCGCGGAGGTAGTGCTATGGAGTTTTCTGAAGCCATGCTGATGAGGGGCTAGCTGCAAATGTGCTTGGAAATAAGGGAGCAAAATGGCTTCAAGCGTCTTTGCCACTGGCGATAGGAGAGATATCGGACGATATGACTCACCTACGTTAGCTGGTTTCCCAGGCTTTAGTAGCGGGACCACCTTGGCCATTTTCCATTTCTCGGGTATGACAAAGGTGGAAAGAGACAGGTTGAAGACATGCGCTAAATATTTGAAACCCTCTTTCCCTAGGTTTTTAAGCATCGGCATGGCTATGCCGTCTGGGCCCACTGCTTTGGATGGTTTAGCGCGACCAATGGCGTCCTCAACCTCTCTAGCGGTGATGGTAATTGGTGACGCGCTGAGTTTGTGTTTATGTGCGTGTCTATTGGCTCTCCGTCTATCTTTGTCGACCGTAGGATGCATTATATATTGTCGGCAGAAAGCGCTCGCGCATTTTTTCGCATCCGACAGCACCTTATCGCCAAAGGCGATGGAAACTTTGTCTTTGTGCTTAGTCGGATTCGATAGGGACTTTACGGTGGACCAAAGTTTACCTACACCGGTAGAGAGGTTACAACCTCTTAGGTGCTCTTCCCATTTCGCCCGCTTGTGTTCGTCCACAAGCAATCTGATGCGTTGGTTTATATCCCTTATTTGGGGGTCGCCTGGATCAAGCTGTCTTATAAGGTCGCGTTCCCTCGCTAAGCTCGCGGCCTCCGCCGGGAAGTGGGGCCGGATTTCGGGAATTCTCCCGGCGGGAATGAAATGTGCCGAGGCGGATTCAATGACCTTACGGAAGGCACGCTCCCCTTGGCGGGCATCAGTCGGGATAGGGAGGGCAGCAAAGCTGCTGTCTGTTGCAGATTTATATTCTTCCCACTTTCCTTTTTTGAAGTTTATGAAAGTGCGTTTTTCGGTGACGATGAAGTCGGCGGTACGCTCGAACGAAATAAGTATGGGCAGGTGGTCGGATGCCAATGTTACCATCGGCTGCCAGTTGACGCAGTTTACGAGTTCTGCGCTCACGATTGAGATATCTGGCGAGCTATGACAGCTTCCTACCATACGTGTGGGGGCGTCTCCGTTTATTGTGCAGAACGTCGTTTCGTCTATTTGATCCGCCAACATCTCACCCCTACTGTCCGCCCGCAAGTTTGAATGCCATAGGTCGTGATGGGCATTGAAATCGCCTAAGATAATGCGATTGTTGCCAGTGAGTAAGGCCTCGATATTAGGGCGGTATCCACTGGGGCAACAGGTGACAGGAGGGATGTAGATGTTGATGATTTCTAGATTTGCATCGCCTGACCGGACAGATAGGCCTTGACGTTCTAAGACATTGTCCCTGCGGTCGATGCCAGGATCAAATATATGATATTGCACAGAGTGGTGTATAATAAACGCGAGGCCGCCTCCATTTCCGCTCTCGCGGTCTTTCCTGTGGACATTATAACCAGAGCAGGTCTGCAATGCAGATCTTGCTGTGAGTTTAGTCTCTTGAATCGCAGCAATGCGGATGTTGTGCCGCTTCATGAAATCGACTATCTCCGTAATCTTCCCAGTTAGTCCATTACAGTTGAACTGCAGAATTCTGAAGTGCATGAGGGGTGACGCCGCCACTCTAGGGGTAAGTGACGGGTGACTACGCCTAGGTTGTGGAAGGCCAGGACGCAATTGCTGTTGTGGCCTTGGGACTGGGCGCCCTTGGGCAAGCATTGGGGTACCCGGATGATTTGGGTTTGCGACCTGGCAACATGGCGCGATGAAACCCGTCGAGGGGTTGCCGTCGCGGAGACCAGAACATCTAGGAAAGTGGCACCACCCAAGGCAGGAGCTGCATTGAGCGGATGTCGCAAACCTATATATTCTGTGCTGGCAGACGGTGCAAACGGAGGCAGGGACTAAGAGTCTGTTTCCCTGACCTGCACGATTGCTGCCAGAAAAGAGAGAGAAGAAGACGGGGGCAGGGGCTGATGCTCAGCATTGCTACCAGCTCTACTACGAAGGTAGTAGTTATGAGTGGTATCAGCTGTTTGAGTTGTTGGCGCCGTGGGGCGCGAGCAGCAGCGGGTACTTGTTGTGGCTTGCTGAGCAGCGAAGCTGCTGGAAGGTAGTGGGGATACGCTTAGGCGTAGACTACGGGACGCCCTTGGGCGTGAGCAGCAAGGAGCCACAAAAGATTTATAAAAGTTACGTGGACGTCGGGTTTTGGGATCAAGCCCAGAACAACCTGTCCGATGCAACCATCCCTTGCACGAGACACACTGAACAGAGTATGACCGTCCTAAAAAGATTCTTTTCTGGCAAATGCAGCAAAACCATTTCTCAGGACCGGGGTCAGGAGACGGACCCGGATTGGGTTCGATACCTTCCCGGAGTAAGAGAATATGTAGCAGTCCTGCTGCAAGGAGCTGCTGGGAGGATGACAATTTGTGGGAGGGACGAAACAAATTAAATGGGGTCACACTGAAATGACAGTCCTGGTCGGGAAAAACTCCCGAGTCGCTCCGGTACATAGAACCGACTGCCTTGGGAAGCGAGCGTTTCTTTATCTTTTCCCCTAGTACTGCCAGCAAGGGATTTGAGGATTTTGTTACGGCTCTGAATTCTCGGAACAATTGCGGCTGCGTGCTAACCAAAATGTAGATCCTGATCAACGTCACACCCAAGATTTTGGGGTGTAGAACAGTCGGTAGCGTGGTGCCATCGACGTGGACGTTCAAAATGGTCGACATTTGGGGCGTCCATGTTGTAAATAAGGTCGCAGAAGATTTAGTCGGTGATATGCCAGGTTTCGCGAGGCGAAAAAACTGGAGAGATCAGGAAGGTATCCGTTTATTTTATTGCATAGCACATCGATCTTTGGGCCTGGCCTGTGGCCATTATTGTGCAGTCATCGGCGT
>JARSSU010029290.1:0-23198 GCA_029619165.1 Eurosta solidaginis | reverse complement strand
AAGGAAAATATAAAAGGGAAATATCTATTGTAGGTGTGTTATCAAGCTATCGATTTGTTATCGATGTATTACTAATTTGACATCGGTTACAAGGGATATGTTATCGATTGAGTTATCTATGAGCTATCGAGACGATGTATTGGTTTTCTATCGATGAGTTATCAGTTTTTTATCGAAAATTATCGATTTATGTTTGTTTGTTTTAATGGTGCATTCAATTTATACTTATTATTAAGAATTCATAAGCTTAACACGGGCTTATAATAATTGAATATTCAATTATTATGTTTTTCTAAGAGAAACTGAAAAAAAGAAAGAAACATTTACCGGCATATTGCGATGGTACCATTTCGAAAACCGCCACGAATTCATCGTCAGCAAAACAAATCTACATACACACAAATTTATAGAGGAAGAATGTCTAAGTTGTGTTGTTAGTGTAGAAATAAGATAAACTGAATTGAGCAAGGAGACAAATACAAGGAAGATAGCCTAGTGGTTAAAGCAACTGCAGTTTCACTGGGTGATTCGCGGTTTGAATCTCAGTGAAACCTTTCATAATATTACGAAATTGCCTGACGATGAATTCGTGGCGGTTTTGGAAATGGTACCATCGCAATATGCCAGTAAATGTTTCTTTCTTTTCAGTTTCTCTTATAAAAACATAATAATTGAACATTTTTTAAAAATTATTATATAAATTTATTAAATTATTCGAGCTTATAAAATAATTGCATAATAATTGAATATTCAATTATTATAAGACGGTGTTAAGCTCACGAATTCTTAATAATAATTATTAATTTATATCGAAAAGTTATCGATTATTTGTACAAAATTTGTTTATAGGAGGTTCCATGATAAAGTGACTCTATCAAAAAACTATTGATTTTCCGTAAAGTTATCTATTTATTATCGAAAAATCGTTAGTTTATAAAAAAGTGTTTGGCATTTGTCACGGGTGTCGCTGTGGTGTGGTGGTAGAGTGCTCGGCCTACCACACCAATGATCTTGCGTTGACAAAGAATCAAGAAAATTTTAGAAACAAATTCTTTCAATTAGAAGAAAGTTTTTCTAAGCGGGGTCGCCCCTCGGCAGTAATTTGGAAACCACTTCAAGTTTATTTTTGCAACGAAATGCTTCTCCGTTAAAACTCGTCGAAAACATGCCGATAAGAAGTCAATAAGAGGCCGATGGACCGGCGATAACAAGACGGAACAAACCTATGTCTTAACGATAGTAATTCGCTTACTCATCGAACGTTACGAATACTTGATAATCAAGCCTTTTTTACTGCAAATTAATACAATCGTTGTCGAAACAGCCACCTTCAGCAACAGGAGAGCATGGACAACAATTGGCCAGCCAGCAATGATGTACCGTTGGCTTTAAGTGAGCGCCTTGGTGAAGTCAATGCAATTCAAAGCATGGTGTGCCAATTTTTGCTTTGTACTATGGCAAATGTTTTGGTTGTTTGGCTTAGTGGTCCGAAGGCAACCGATGGGAACTTTACATTGTGAAAGATTGTTATAAAACTACGTGCCAATTTTTGCTAAACTTGAATCCACCTTAGAACAAAGTCCGGAGTATAAAAAGGGCATCACTATGTTAGTAAAAAAATCATAAACTCTTTTAAAATTAAACAAAAGACTGCTGTATTTAGCCTTAACTTTTAGTTAGTTATTATCACAAAAGCACTTCCACACTTAAGTCACCAAACTTTCTCAAACAACTCAATTCATTTATGCAAATGGAGTAAACAAACGACAAAATTATACACAATTTGTTTTGGAATGATGCAACAACATTTACTTCAGCTGAATCAATAAAAAACAAAAAACAAACAAAAAAAATAAAATAAAACCCGCGCAAAGAACTGAAGCAAATTGTCACTGTAATAAAAGTGTGCATTTATTTTTATATTAATGTGCATATTTGTTTTTGTTATATGTATGCATGTATGTGTCATCATTAAGTCAACAAATTTAAAAAAAGATACGTTAAAAAAATGCAGATTTCAGCGAAAATATTTCCAGCTATCTTATTCTTGCAAATTATTTGCCTTCAACAAACAGTTCAACTCATATTTTTACAAGAATTTTTATTTTTTTATTTTTTTCTTTCTTAATCTGCAATTAGCGCTTTTAGGATGCATGCAGAATATGTTCATTATTTGTATAAATATTTAAACGACAAAAAAGATTAAATTTCGAATGCAGTGGAAGGTATTTTTCGAACAGCCGAAAAGCAGGAAACATTTATAACGTACATGTTATAAAATGTTGCATTTGTTTTGTCTGATTGCTTGCCATGAGCTTATTATTTCTCCCCATTGAAAATCCGATAACAATTTTTTTGGCAAAAAAACCAAAAAAATAAATTTTTCAATTATTTTAGCAGCATTTGAAGTGCTGAGTAAATTGTATTTTAATAAACAGGAAGCCAAAGGAAGTTGACTTAAGTAGAGTACTGATAATGTACAAAAGTAGCTCTAGGCTGTAATCCTTTGTGGTTGAGTTGCAAAAAAAACGACAAGTCTCTGCCAAATCTACTAATATCCCCGCTGTTAATATATAAAGTAACACCGCGTAAACATACCTCGAAGATCAGCCAACAGAGTGCTAGCTATTATTTCATTATTATTTGAAACTTTTAGCATAATTTTGCTATATTATTTTCGCTAATATTGCGAAGTATCTATATAACAGCAAAAACTCGGAGTTATTTTTATTGAAAAAAACGATGGCAAATTCTTTCGGCTAAAATCCATGTTGAGATGGAATTTATCATTATTAAATCCCGTATAGGTTGCAACCCTTAAGAGAGTGCCTGTAATGCATATCAAAATTTCATTAAAACAAGTAAAGGTGTCTAAATTCGGGTGTAACCGAACAGTATATACTCAGCGTGAGCTTCAATTGTACATCTCATTTCAGATAAATTACTTTTCTACATAACACGTGGCACCGCCCGTTTCAAAAAAAAGGTGTCCCCTTTTTCCTCTTACAATAAAACTTGATAAGTGAAATGTCATTGATTTAAAACTATTTTTTGCTAAGTTATAGCTTATTATTCTAGCCTACGGCCCTTTTAAACTTGTTTTATATCTAAGTTGCCGTGGTCTTTAACCGATCCCGTCCTTTTTACTAGAAATATTTCCTGCTATACGGAAAATTTGTGTACCCAATTTTATTACGATCCGTTAATTTTTCTTCGAGTTATGGCTCCCGAAACATAGAAAATTGCTTAGTCATAAAAGGGGCGGTGCCACGCCCATTTTTTTAAATTTTACAGTTTTTCCTATTTATTGTTATAAATCCACTTGGGAAATGAAATACCATTGATATTTTTCTTTTCTTCTTTTTGCAAAGATATAGGTTATTTTAGTCGTCCACGACCCTTTTAAAAATCTTTTATATAAAAGTGGGCGTGGTCCTTAACCCGATTTCGTTAATTTTTCTTGAAAGCATTCCTTGTAGTAAAGGCAACCTCTCTGCCAAATTTTGATACGATAGGTTTAACAATTTTTGATTTATGATTAATAATATTTGTAAAATTGTTTTTGTCACAAGTGGGCGATACCACGCCCATTTAAAATTTTTATCAAGAGTCTCAATATCAGTCCACACGTCAAATTTCAACATTCTAGGTGTATTATTTACTAAATAATCAGGTTTTTTGTGTTTTTGAAAATGTTATATATATAAAAAGTGGGTGTGGCTATCATCCGATTCGCTCATTTTCAATACCAATCTATTCTGGGTACAGATAAACTCGTGTACTAAATTTGGTGAAGATATCTCAATATTTACTCAAGTTATCGTGTTAACGGACAGACGGACATGGCTCAATCAAATTTTTTTTCGATACTGATGATTTTGATATATGGAAGTCTATATCTATCTCGATTCCTTTATACCTGTACAACCAACCGTTATCCAATCAAAGCTAATATACTCTGTGTACAAAGCACTATGTATAAAATTAGTTGGCAACCCTTATCAATAACAATGGGCCGGCCCTATGACGCAATAAAACCACACTTGTGAGGTCGGTAGTACAAACAAAAATATTTGACGACCCTCATAATCCTGTCATTAATTTTGAATTAGTATCGAGGAAAATTTTTGGTAGTATTTTACTACTACTGTTTTGCTACTTTTTTACTACCTTAGTAAGGTATAAGATGAGAGTAATAATAAAGCTAATGGTTTGAGACAAACTAGTAAAAAGAGGAGAAGATTAAGAGTAAGGATAATATTAGGAGTAATAGCAAGAGTAAGACTTGGAAAGTGCAAAAGCTGGAAGGGTAAGAGGAAAATTTGCAAAATTTACGGAATAATGAATCAGTATATTTAGGTCAGACGTCGGCAAAATGAAAATGCAGATGTGTTAGTGAGAGCGCGATAATCGCGCACATCATTTGATGCATCGTTTTGCGTTGTTCATTCGCTTCTTAGCAAGCAAGAAGACAAAAGCGTTTATTATTATCTTTTCAATTTTCCCATTTCTATTCTGTAAAATAATGGTTTATCCTAAGATACGTTTTTTTGCAGAATATACAACCCCTAAATACATATTTTAAGATGTACTCCTAATATACATATGGACAGCATTCGTCAACATAGCGAGCAGTGTACACAATCGATGTTGCTGCGCCAAATGCTCAGCGATTACTAAACTAAAGAGAATAGGAATACCTGTGAATTGAGTGTGCACAATTTTTCCACTATTTGCCGACGTCTGGTTTATATGTAGTAGCTGCTTTATTGCCACTCTTCTGGGCCACGCAGAATTGTTGCTGTAAAATTCTCGACAGTGATTTCGTCGACTCATTTGCTCGAGCATTTGTCGGTTCTGGCTCAACCGCAAGCATTTGAAGAAGACGTGTTCAGCATCGTTCTCCTCTGCACTGCCGTGAACGCGCTTCGAATCTTCGGCCTTTTTAGCTATACATGTATTTTTTGAAGTACCCATGCCCAGAGAGAATTTGGGTTACATAGTAATTTACCTCATCCAAGCATATGGTTCTCCATGCAGCAACACCTGTGATTAGTTTTGCCGTCCCTCTGCCCCGTTCTTCATTTTCTCATCGTTCACCATCGCCACAGCCTAAGCATATCTTCCCTGCTATCTTTGCGAACATTTAGCCGTTTTCTTTTTTGCTTCCCATAACCTTTTTCTTTCCAGCGCTTATAGTTCGATGGTGATTGTTCCAGTAACTACTTGTATTGTTTGTCCTGAAATTGGGCGCTACTCTCAGAGCGGCTGTTAGATGTACAGACGTTGGAAGCTAACGGCGATTCTTCTTCTGAAGTTTAGTCGCCCACAGTTTGAAGCAGTAAATAACGAGGATGGGGTAGTATCCATCAGCAGATTTCTTTTGCTTTATACTGGTCCTTCGATATTTACCATCAACCTGCTTACCATCGATACCTCTTCAGATGCCTTCACAGCCGCAGGTCCAATCTGAGCCCAGAGTGTTAGTCGAGAATCTAACATTCCTCGTAATTTGTTGACTACTTACTTTTGGGGTCACAGATATATTGAAAGTCCAAAGACAACAAAATGTTAAGGGCTTTTATTTTATACAACTTGTTTTTTTTTAAATAGATCAATTAAATGTGAGCTACTTACTATCAAGGAAACCACAGAAATATATTGATAGAAGCAAAAAAACCATCGCATTAAATTCAACTAATTTCACGAAAGCTCAGAAAACGAATAGGCGAACTAATGACATCATGTTCGGTATTTACATAAATACGTTACAGCTCAATATGTTTACAAAAATAGTTTTTGTTTATATTCCTCTAAGTATACACTCAACTATGTACGTACAAAATATGATTACCAAAAATAAAATAACAATAAATTTGCTCATAAGATAAAAACAGAAACGTCAGACGACTACTATGATACGCCCTAAAAATTCCGTATTTTGTTTGTTGATTACTCATATAAACGAAACAAAATGTATCGGCGCCTACAAACTCCCTACAATTATAGTTAACTCGCATAACTACAGTATTGTGCAAAATATATACAAATAAATGTTTATAAGCCGATGTAGAAAGCACAAGAGACCAGCTCTTGAAACTAAAGTGCTTAGAAAAATAAAACTAGTAGTTCTAAATCAAGTTCGGTATATTCTTAACTAGCTATTGTGCCAAATATTAGCATCACTATGCTGTCAGTAAATAATCACAACAGCAAAAACAGCAAGTAGCCACACTTATGTACAAGGCAACGAAAAATATTCCACACACAAAACCAGCAGCTCGAAGCGAAGAGATATTTCACATACATATATGTATGTAGCCGGCAGTGGTTTAGAAAATACTTTACAAAGTGCAGATTCATCTGCCTTAGAGCTGCCATTCGGAATTGTCATAAAATATGCAGGCTTCGTCCCGCCAAAGGACGTGAATTGAAAGCGAAGCTCGGCCTCAATCTCCTCGGAAGTAGATCGGCAAAGTATTCATTTATTTTATTAAGTAACACCTAAGTAAGAGCACATACTAGAAAGGTGTCAGCTTATACACAAAATCTCTGTTATGATTAAATTCAAGATATAAAATAAGGTAAGGTGGAAAACCATACTAAGCGATATTTGTATTGAAATACGACATACAAATTATTAACTTTTTTAACTTTATGCAACAAGTTTTAAATGTTTCCCGATCTGATTTGGTTTATGTGTACTTTCTGTGTATTGATCTTGTTGTGAAGTTGTGTTGATACGGCGAATTCAGTACTAGGTAGTGTTATCCCATCAGCTTATTACTTCTTCTTGATAATTTGGTACAGTAAGATGTCCGCTAATCTAAATCCATGCTAAATTTCTTTCGGTTTGACATTTTTCTGCACTGCGAATTAGGTTGAACTCGCTTGTATAGATACGCATAGGTTCATATGAACTCAATCATGAAGTGTTATGATTTAAAACGTATGCCGGATTCTCCGTAATGATGAGGGCGGATGCTCACATATAAAAACCTTCGTGCGTGTTCTGCAGCAAGGTCCTATACACAATTAAGTATAAACATAAGATTATGAATTTTCTTAACATATCGTTTTATGGTATCTGAATTGTAATAACTGCATTATAAAGATTACCAAATTTTTGTTGAGTTGGCTTTTCGACAATTCTTCTGTGTTTATTCAAAAAACGTTTTGAAGTTCCCTTACAAAAACTCAAAATTATTGCTTTTAGCAAAAATTCTTCGCTCATAAACTACATTCATTAACCGATTCATCGGTTGTTATTGTTGTTTGTTGCTGAATTAAGATTTATAAATTAAATTGCTGCAATAGCAAGTTAATGTTGTTGTAGCACGTATAACATTAATTAACCTTCACATCGCACATTTATTACATTACACACTATTCCATTCATTTTGCTCATCAAAATGCCATACACGTTTGCCTTGTTTTACTGTGAATTTCTTTCTTTACTAAAAAAAAATTATAAAATATAATTTCAACCACATAATTCGATTAAAAGTGTATGCAAATAAAATTATGGGCATTGATTGTTTGCATATTGTATGTACAAAGTATTTAAGAACAACGCACCCAGTCAATAAATTAACTTGCGAACAAGTGGCTGTGGCATAGTTTAACAACAATAACAAATTTTAAAATGTAAATAAAAAAATAAAATAAAATGTATAAAAATTATAAAATTATTTTTGCATATAAATTAGCACCCCAGGTCAGATTACTCAAGCATTACTCATGGTTTTACAAGAGTAATCGAACACATGTAAGAAAGTAAAAGACAAAAAGACAAGAACACTCAGGAAAAAATTAAAACCTTTAATGAGTAAAAAATTTCATTAAAAAATATTAATTGCGAAGTTTTCTATAGAATCAGTAAAAACTTTCTATTTTGTATAATAATACATTTACACTGCACCAAATGCTCCATTTTGGGTGGAAAATTTCAAATGGGCCGCATTTGCTCATACAAATCGCATTTCTGAAATTACTCATTTTATCGCATTTGGCCTGCAAATGCCATCCACACATCCGATCAGCGTTGACAGATGACGACGCCGTCGTCATTTTGACGATTTTCAACTAGAATGACGCTTGGACAATTTTGTAATGAAAAATGACGATTTAAGACTGCCTCCAACATTTCCGAGCAAGAAAAAAATCAAACTTCAACAAGATTGTGCTATTTTTATAGTGAATTGTATGATCAATAAAAAGCGTTTTGATTTTAAGATTTTGTACTACAAAACTTAAGTTTCTTGGATCCCAAAGAAGTTGTTCTTTGCACCTGGTCTTGCAACATTATTCATACATAATAGATTAGAAAATTGTTCAGGATATTAATAGCGAGTATAGGTGATTGAAGCTTTTAGAATTTAAGACATATTTCGAAGACATTTCTAAGGTTCCCCCAGAAGTTTTTTGGAAAACTATTTCTACTACCAAAAGAGCTGACTCT
Organism: Eurosta solidaginis; assembly: GCA_029619165.1. NCBI lineage: Eukaryota > Metazoa > Arthropoda > Insecta > Diptera > Tephritidae > Eurosta > Eurosta solidaginis. Next base: position 14,737 of record JARSSU010029290.1, on the reverse strand, counting down.
ACATACGCTGCATTCGTTGCAGATGCAATGTGCTTGTCATACTCATCAGCGAATGTAGAACGAATTTATCTAAAATAAATTTAAACAAACTAAAAATCAGAAACCGTCTGGAAACTAATACATTAAAAGGAATATTGCTGGCTCAATATTACAATTTTTGTTTTTATATCACAATAACAATAATTATTTAACAATAATTATTTTATCTTATTATTATTATGATAAATTTTTTGTTAAATGAAAAAATTGTTTAAATTAGAATGGAAGAAAGAAAAAAATTTATCATAACAATAATAAGACAAAATGATTATTGTTAGGCCTGGAACTCAAGATTATTGTTAATTAAATAACTTTTCCTGTGATAATATTGAACCGCAAATGAATATGCTAAAAAAATTAATGCGAAAATGTTTAACTAATAGCGTTTTCTTTTCTGAAATAAATTGTTGCCTAAGTAAATGGTAAAGCCTTAATAGAGTGACTCCTACCCAAGAAAATTTTCAACATTTATAGTGCATGCAAAGAACATAAATGGCTACCCCGTGTATTAGCTGATTTTCGCAAACGCGCTGTCAATGATAATAAAAATTCATTAGCAATTATTTCCTTCATTTCAATTTTCTTCGCTAAAAATATGTGAAGTTACGAAGATAAATTGTCACGATCAGCTGGTTTAACAGAGTTGCACTGGTACACCGTCATTTCATGCAGGGAAAAGTGTAACGCTTTTTCGTTGCGAGCAGGCAACAATTTTCACAAAAGAACGAAATACCCCGTAAAGGCGTTACCTGATTTTTAGAATAGAACAAAATATATTTAAAACCCTTACGCGGCGTACAAAAAGCGTAACACTTTTGCCACTTTTGCTATAAGAAATGAAATAGACTGAAAACAAGTACCTTTTATATGTAATACAAAATTTATCGTTTAAGACATTTTTGTCATTTATAAAATAAAACGGAATAAATTAAAAAGGATTTTATATGTTATATGTGGTAACAAGTAATAAAACCAAAGACAATTTTCAGGAAAGCGCTTTTAAAGATAATATTGTTGAATGAAAGCGACGATCTCTTCGTACGTCACCTGGTAATAACCCAATTTCGTCCTAACTCACATTGGTTGTTGCCATAGATATGACGATTTTGACGATTTTTTGGCGGCGTTTGACGACATGGAAAAAATATATGGCAACGCTGCAAAAGATCCACATGCGCTTTTAAGATTTTCTTACTAACAGAAACCCAACAAGAACACAATGGTTAAACGACGTTGCCTTCAGGTTTTACACAAATATTAACTTTATCAAGTACTGATGTACCTATAAATACGGAATATGGGATGGCACTTTCACTGGTAATGTGAAACTTTTGTTCAAACTTCAAATCATCTACTTCAAGCTCTGTTATAAAACTACCAAATGTCGAAAATTCTTTTTCGCAAGCGCCATATAAGGTTCGCTTTTCATCTGTAACATCACCTCTAAAGTTTATTTTGCTAAAAACATCACGTCGAATTAAGCATAAGCAACACCCAGTATCCACTAAAGCATCAGTCACTAAACCTCCTATTTTCACTGTTTTCACTGGCAACTGAATTCTTTCTTTTTGTACATTTATAACATTAATTTTGTCAGATTCTTTTTTAATTTTCACGGTGTCAGCACTCTTGCACTCAAAAGACTTGTGTCCAACGCCATTACATTTAAAACATTTAGCTTGTTGACTATTGCAGTCACGAATAAGATGTGTGGTACTTCCACATCTAAAACATGGCTTTGACACCTTTTGAGTACTAGCAGTGCTTATCGAACCCTGCACTGGCCTCGAAATTTGGCCGCCGTCCTTACGATTTATTTTCTCATATATTTTGATTCTTTCTTTTAGTTCGCTGATCGTCCTGGCTTCATACAAAATCGCTTTGTTTAATCTCGTATCTACTATACCTTCGATGAAATACGAAATTAAACTTTCAACATCAATATTTATCGGTTTGCCGATTTCCGTGAGCACATACAAATACTCTCGAAACGTTTCACCAGCTTTCTTCTTACGGCTTCTCAACTTATTGTGCACCTCAACTGAAGACACTTTTTTCCCAAATTCACTAATAAGTGCTTCTTTTAACAATTCCCAACTTACAAGCCCTCGCTCGCTACGAATGAATAGTTTAGCAGCCCCTCTTAGTAGCTGTTTAGCATATATAAATTTTTGAACACTATTCCACCCTACTACTGACGCGTTTTCTTCGAATTCATTTATCCATAGCTGAACATCAAAATTATCATCGCCACTAAATTGAGTAAGACTTTCTTGTATGTCTTTAAACGTAAACATTGATCTGCCTGCCGGTACGACGGCGACGGCGGCAGCGGAATTCGTATCTGGCGCATCTTCATATGTACTAACCGAATCTAAATTATTATCATCGTCCGTCGTTTCATGTCCGTAGTGCAACAACAATCTTTTTTGCAAATCTGCTTTACGACCTGTAACTGAAATATTAAGCTCACGGAGTGCTTCCTGCAACTCCCTTACATTAAATGCCAATATTGTCTCTCTGTCCATTTTCACTCTGCACCGTCTTATATGCTACGATATTTACTTACTTTAAAATTTTGGAAATAGGTTTAAATAAAGAAAAGTATTCAACAGATTCATGCAAAATGTTCTAAACAAACTACTGAATCTTCTAAACAAACTACTGAAATATGAATATAGGTATGTATTTTGTTTTGCTTTCCACTTAGCTGCTTCTCTGCTTTGCTTCGTCTACTGTGTTTTGCTCGGATTTTTGCTATTTGTTTTGTTCTACTACGATCAGTGAATTTGCTGCCAACGATTTTCTTGTCTTTGCTTCTGTTTTTTCACACCTCTCTTCTTCTTCGTACAAAATCACTTCGTTGCTTATCAGTTTTTTGTTTGTTTTGATTCCTTGCTCAACGGCTGCTTGCGTTGCCAATTGCTTTTCTACTCTACTTCGCTTTCAACTTCGTCATTGACATTTATCAACTGACGTTTAACTTCTTTCTCTGCTTCTATGCGACTTTGGTATTTGCGTTACCAACGATGTTTCTGCTCTAAGTTTTTCTGCTCTCTTCAACTGTGCTCTTCTTTGTACGAACTACTCTTCGTTTTCAGTCGTTACTGAATTCAAAATTTGGCTTGGCTTTGTTGCCGAATTTCACAAGCGTTTGACGACACTTGCTTGGTAACAAATTGAACGCATTTATGGATGCTCACAGTTTGTATAGCGTCTGTAGACGCTTGTATGTTTGTATGTATGTTGCATGTACCAAGTACGCACGAATTGCATACGGCGTTTGAAGACGCACTTTGTTTCGATTGCGTTTATGCACTCAACTTTATAGCGTTTAACGACGCTCGAGAAATGTACAGCGTTTGGAGACGCTTTTTGCTTATAAAAATGTTTGTCGACACGCGCAAATTTTACACGGCGTTTGGAGACGCTTTTTGCTTAGTTTGCGTTTATTGGACATTCACGCACTTAACAGCGTTTAATGACGCTCACACACTCTGCACAATATAGAAAAATTTTAGTCCACAATCTCGGTTGAGCCCCCAATTTATTTGTAGGTTTTGAATAAATGTTTATTAACCCTTGCAAATATTATATTATATAGTTTATTAAATGTAATTTGTAGTAATCATTTAAATTGTACAGTTTGTTAAAACGGAAAATAAGTGGTAATTATAATTAAATTCTTATTTGTGTGGTGCTTCGTGATGTCCGCGTATCGACTTCTTTCGTCAAACTCTAAACACTGACTCTCCTATTCTCAAACGTCGGTTTTCTTTTTCATTTCAAAATTAAGAGTTGCCTATTTATTGTTGCACGGTTGCATATTTATGTCTGGGTTGCTGGTGCGTAAGGGTTGTATGTCTCCGTAGGTACGTCCACTCCTGGTACGTCTCTTATCCGTTCCTACATTTATTTGAATTTTTTTTACATATCTACATTCATATCTGTTAGCTACAATACAATTGCATGTATCTGGTATTTGTCATTTTTTACCTAAATCAATTAATCTCATCTGAAAGTCGATTGGCAATCGAATCGATGATTGAACGCAAATATGGCAAATTATGTTGTTGTTTTTAAAGTTACTTTGAAGTTCGATTGTGACTCTGAAGGTCAACTGATATAACTTTTCATTATTTTTATTTGAGTTTCTTATACATATATACATATGTAGCTGATTTTTATTGGTTTGAATTTTTACTTGTCATTAATACTTTTGAAATGTTAATGGACTTTACTTCCTTCACTTTCTTTCTTTCATTTTGCTGTTATTAATTTTTTTCTATGCTCATAAATAAATTTGTTTTGCGTGATTCGCCTTTAGTTGAGGTAAGAGCTTTGCATTTTTATTTTACCTTGACTTTATTTCTTTGCTTGTTGATTGGTAGTTCTCGCCATGGTACATTAAATTCCATTATTATGACTTCGTTTTCAAAACAAGGCAACCATTACTAAACTACTGTATGTCATGTGAATATTCTACACGTACTCACTACTGGAATATTTAAATAATTTTGATTTTAATGAGGCGTGAAAGTAATTTGCATTGTCTGGTAGCTGAGTGCAATTATGAGAGTGACCTAGATAAGTTAGATGGTGACGTAAAACTTTTTAGTCAGATTTCTTTAAATAAATTTCCAAAATAATTGTGGCTTTAGTTGGATGTGGTGCAATTTTTTGCATTGCTCGCTGGATCCTGAACTAAGTCCTTAACTTCTTATATTATTTTTAATACTGAACTGCGAGGATACAATACTAACATTATTTCAAAGTGTTCAGCCAACCAACCAATCTTGGTAGATTTGTAGTAGTCTGGTGGTGTACATTCCATAGCACAATTGCACAACCTTCAAATATTGGAGCCGCATGTGGTAGACAGTTGTCAGGGGTAATAACATGGATTAACTACGGATTTCTGTGAGAAACTTTATTCTACATTTTTCGGAAGTGCAGGCAAAATATAAGCACAGTATTTTTTGTTCATATTTCATTCGCATAACATGGCTAGACGGCGTAGCCCCTGCGATTTAATTCGTTGCATTATGTTGATGTCTGCGTAAAGCTGGTGCAGCTCATCATTAAATCTTCTTGGATACAAGCCGTCGCCAACGCGTAGAGTTCCATTAATCTTTCGAAAACCTCTTCTATCGGACACTCCCAGAGCCGCTTCATCTGATGTTGTTATGGTCCATGCATCTGCACCATATAGTAGGACGAGTACGATAAGTGACTTGTAGAGTATGATTTTCGTTTGCCGAGAGAGGACTTTACTTTTCAATTGCCTACCTAGTCCAAAGTAGCATTTATTGGCAAGAGTGATTCTTCGTTGGATTTCAGAGCTGATATTATTGTTAGTATTAATGCTGGTTTCCAAATAAACGAAGTCTCTTATTATTTCGAAGTTATGGCTGCCAACAGTAGCGTGATTGCCATGGCGAATATGCGCTTAAGATTTGCTCGATGACAGCCCATCTTTTATGCTTCATTTTGCAGTTTGGAGTGAGCAGAAATTAAGTCACAGGTGTTTAGGCCGATGATATCAATATCATCTGCATTCGACAGTAATTTCAACCTTTTATAGAAGAACGTTTCAGAGCGGTTAAGTTTTGCAGGTTGTATAATTTTCTCAGCATTAAATTAAAAAAATTGCACCATAGGGGGTTATCCTGTCTGAAACCTCGTTTAGTTTCGAATGGCTCGCAGAGGTCCTCCCCAATTCTGACTGAGCTGATGATACTGCTCAACGTCAGTCATTTTGCACAACCGTATACGTTTTGCGGGGAAACCAATTCAGACATAGCGGCATATAGGCAGCTCATTTTCGTGCTGTAGATGGCGGTTTTGAAATCAACGAAGAGGTGATATGTGATGGTATATTTACCAGGTCTGAAGCCGCAATGATAAGGTCCAATCAGCTGATTCACGATGGTCTTCAATCTTTCGCACAATACACTTGACAGGACATTATATGCGATATTTGAAAGGCTGATACCGCAATAGTTGGCGCAGTTTGCAGGATCCACCTTCTTGTGGACTGAACAAAGAACACTTAGAATCCAATCGTCGGGCATGCACTCATCCTACCATATTTTGCAAAGAAGCGATGCATGCGCCTCTCTAACTCCTCGTCGGCGTATTTGAATCAGGGCTGCAAATCGCCTCGAAAAACGAAGCGGTTCGGTTTAGTGGTTCGAACCACTCAGACAAAACTTGAACTGGTTCGTGATCCGGTTCGCGGCTACCTTTGAACCGCAGAACCGGTTCGGTTCAAGTGGTTCAAACGTTTAATACTAAGTTTTGATAGTATACAAAATTTGAGATTCGTCACTTGGGACCCGTGTGCAACCAACTATCGATATGCACATACTAAGCATACAAATAAAATAAAGTTGTTGAGATCAAATCCATCTATGTATTTATTTATAAATCTTATCAAAACGGTTTGTTGATTATTATAAAATGTAAGGAACGAAAATGATAGAATGCATGACTGTACCTATAGGGAGTATTTACAACGCATATATTCTGCACATAGGAAAGTGGTCGTATTTTTAAGAGAAGAAGAACTATTCAATTAGCTGCTTTCAATCTATATCTATCTATCTATATCTTCTTCTATCTCCTTAATCTATCTATATATATATTTGAATAGCTCCGCAGGCAATCCATCAGCGCCCGCGGCCTTGTTGTTTTTTAATCTGGTTATTGCTTTCTGACTTCGTCATAATCGGGTGGGGGACATTAATTCTATCATCATCGGTTGCGGGATCGGGTTCATCATCCCTGTGCGTCTACGTCGCTGTCTCTATTTAGGAGAGTGTTACCACCATAATTTAAGTAATCTCTGGACATCGGTTAAAAAGTCGCTGTTTTCGTTCTTACAGGAGTTTGCTCCCGGACTAAAACCTTCCGCCTGTCGCCGAATTCGTTGGAAAAATTTGCAGGGCGTTATTCCTGGTGGCTAGCAGCTCTAACTCCTCGCACTAAAATTTTTTCCTCAGTGGCACTTACAAGGGACAAAAATGTATCCGAGTGGAAGTGGGGGAAATTTCCCTCTTAACTTAACCTTACCTAGGCACTGCTTCCTGGAAATCTTTTGACAATATTGCCAGTATGGGTATCAATCGAAAAGTATTTCACATTTCTAGTAGGATTGCTTTCCTAATCTTGACCATACTACTAAGCTGGGTCATACTACAGGTACATATAGCCAATTTCAAATAAGAACCGGCTCATATACAAATGTATATGTGCATGTATACATATATATACATACGCGTATGTATGTATGTTCAGTAAAACCCACATAAAATAAAATGCAGCATCTTCAAGTTAAAATTCTATAACACCAGCAAAACATTAAAATGAGGGCACCTGCATTGCTCCAGATAGTAGAAAAACCAGAAAGAGAACTCATAAAATGTTACAACAACAAAAGCAAATAAATTTAAAGTATTCCACAAATGCATATGGACCAATTCGGAAAGCAACAACAAACATTAAAATAAAAAGTCTAAACGATTGCGAGACCAAAGAATTTCAAAGTAACCTCAAATTAACCCTAAAAACCTGCACTGGGTCGATGAAACGTACAGATGCATTGCAACAGGAAAGTACAGATGGAGAAAGAGAACGTGTGTAAAAAGTCATTAAAATAAAAAATGCATAAAAATCACGTGCATTGCCTAAGGCAGCTGCCCCAAGAAAGAGGAAGTATGAAACTGGCAGAATTTCGTAAGAAGTTTTGAATAAGAAAATAAGTTTTAAATAAAGCGGATTGAGACTGAAGGGGCAGCACGTTGCATAGCACGTGCAACATAGCATTGTGGCTGACTTTCTATTTACGCGAGAATTGTTTTTCATATTCTATTTAATATAAAATGCGCCACGGCAAATTCAGTGATTTACTGATGATTGCCGCAAGCGCTTTGTGCTAACAATTTATCAGCGACCCTATGATGTATTTAAAAAATTCAACAAGAATTTTTATTTTTTTAATTATAAGTAAATATTGTTTTTACGGCTTTTCAGACACTTGAATTACCTATGCTTGGTGCCGCCAGCAAATAAATTACTCATTCGAATTCGTTCAATGCGTTTGCGCATGATAAAGTTATCGACAGGATGTCCAGATTATGGCTGTCAGATTGTCGCTTAATGATAACACGGCTAACAAACGAGACGATTGAATGAAGTAGCAAATGACGGTTGATTTATGTATGTACTCGTATGTATGTGCATTTAATTGTAATATCTTCTTCGTCCTGTCTTATCGCACCTGACCATAGTGTTCATCGACAACACGAGCGTCGGCGCTTTCTACTTCGCGCAGTGTAGACCCTAATTTACGAGACAGGAGACATAATGTATAAGAGAAAACAAACAACAAATGTTGTAGCATGAATTGTAGAACGATAATCAGCTAACTCACTCCACAGTGGGACAAGTTAGATAAAAACCCCCCTACTATCTTAATTTTTGATAGTATTTCAAAACTTGTTTATACAAAGATACACCATTGAGTTATTAACTTATATTCTGTTCCCTATCAGTGATCACCAAAATGGAAGCTGTGACTGTGTTGGTAAAACTATTTCCATCGTAGTCGTGGTGGTTTAGTCGTTGCTTAATGAGCAACTATGCAAGGCATATGCACGCATATTTGTTAACTCCCAATGCAAATAAAAAACAGCCCCCTCCGATGGGATTCAAGGGGTTGATAAGGGCAATACAAAGCTTTATAGCTTCAGAGCTTCTGAAACCCAATTGACAGCCTCACCTACGCGAGGGGAATACTGATACAATATTAATGTATGATACACATATTTAGCAGGCGAGGCTCTGGCGACCCCAAGTTCTCAGTGGAACTAGGTGGTAGAGGATAGCATAGAAGGTTTAAAGTGGTCTCCTCAATGGTACTTTATTACCGGAACGTACCGGATCTATATCTGGCAAAGAACCATCAACAACAATAAATCCCCCAAAACCCTTGGAGGGGTGATCTCTATCGTTAATAAAACAACGACAGCGTTCTCCGATATTGCTACGACGCATACTCAGCGACTACAAAACGAAAGGAATCAATAATATGTATGAAGTGAGCGCGAATCATTATTTCACGGGCGGACAACCTCTGGTTTAGATTAAAAGCCACATACAGCAGCAGCTTAGAGGGCTTAGATAATGCCGCGACAGGTATGCCTGTCGTAAGAGGCCACTTAAATGCCCAAATGACTAAAGGGGTTGTGTAGCGCAACTCTCTGAAGAGATTGCCCGCGCAATTTAATAGCTTCTCCAACCCAGTTTCCAAGTTCCTCATGGAGCTAAAGAGTGATGGCTAGATGAACCAGAAGGTTCAAATTGGTCATGTTAGATCATTCCCGAGATGTTCGGGCTTGTATCTTAATGGTGCTTGTTACTGGAACGGATCGGATTTACATCGGGGGAGTGTCTTTATCGCTACAACAACAACAATACGAAAATAACAGTGGTATTTATTATGAAATATCGTCTATTCGTCGAAAGGTTAAGTAAAAACTTCCATGAGTTTTGTAACTCAAACTTTGCAAACCAATCTCCAAACCGGTTTCAAAAAAATTCGAAAATTCGACAACTTTTATTTAGAGTTCTTAAGTTCTTACAACTGTTTTGAGTATATAGTTTTATAGTCCAATCAAATGTAGTCCCACAAAGTACAAGGTTTATGTCTTTTAAAATCCACATTGATTTTAGAAAATTTGCTTTCCGAAAGGTGTTTTTGATCTCCCCGTATAAAAAAATCACACTTTGTATCGGGAAAATCTGTAGGACCCTTCGAAAAAAAGAATTCAAAAATCAATGCGAATTTTGGAAGATCTACTAATCATACTTTGCTAAACTTAATTTGATTAGGCTACAAAACTGCATCATCGAAAAAGTTTTGAGGTATTTAAAACTCGCAATTTTCGAAACGAAATTTGATGAAAATTGCCCACTTTTTTGTTCACTGTTGTATGTTCAGTCTATAGGACAATATTAATATTAGATCAAGCCGTTTAGCTCTGTTGTTCGAACTACTTTAATATTAATATTATTAAGTGACAAGATCATTTTGGTGGTACTTATTTTTGTAGAAAATCGCTCAATTATAATTTCCACATTAATCTGTCCACAGGAGACCATTCTTCCCCACTGTGCGATGCATTGGCGCGCCACAGTCATTTGTAACGTCTGTTCAAATAGCGTAAATACAACACATCAATATTTTAAGATTCCAAAAAGAGTCACACAGAGTTAATGAGCATTGTTGTTGCCACAAAAAATTTATTTTCTTGTTTGCCTATTTTTCTTTTTTTCCAAATTTGTTTCACTTTCTTGCATGGCTTTTCATAAAAACTTATCTTTTTTTGTTTGGTGTGCAAAGCCGACGCACTTCATTCGCTGTCAATTCGAAAGTGTTGCAACATTTGTCATTCTTTCACTTTTCAATTTAATTTCATTTGACATTTTTCATTGTCGCAACTTATTAAGTGCATACACATTTGCGGTGCTGCGCATGCGCTAATGAGACTTTCTCAATTTTATCAACAATTTTCAATGCACCACCACCGCATTTTGAAGTAGGGAGATGAAATTTTCAAATAATTTCGGCCTTGAAGTATTGGGTTATTAGTTCGAAACTAAAAACGATTTGTTAATACTGACATTGACACAGACTCATTTAATAAAATGATAATGACTGCAATGAATAGTATTTAAATTTTATCATCAACATAGTTTTAAATTAGGGAACAGAAAGAATGCATGTAAAATATTTAAAAGTTATAATCAATGATTTATTGTTCGGCAAAGTCAAATAATACCAGTTTCATCTAATGATAAATACATACATACTTAGCTAAATTATCAGTTCCATTATATGGGCAAAATATATCCCAATATGCGGTTCTTACACTCCCTTGATTGACCACTCCATAATACGAATGCCATAATTGTTTAAACGATTAAGCGGCACTAAAGTGAGTAAGTAATATGAATGCAGTCAAAATAGTAAATCAAACATACCTGACTTAGTGCCAGGGATGAGAAACCATTTAACTGTATCTATCTGTAGCTGTAACTTGCGGTAATCACACTGAACTGTTGTTAGCGTTCATACACAGCACGCAATCTGCACACTGTTTCATACATAATCGTAATGTCTTAGCCCAATGCGACACACATATGGGTACTTTCTACAGTGTACTTGTTTTTCCGTGACTACCCTCAAAAACCTCTATCTAGGTAGTAACAAAGGTTGCATCTCTACGAAATATTCCGTTTTTGAAATTTCACTCTATTGGGCAATTCACAGAATGTCGTCTTCGTTGTAAAGTCTTAAAGTTTGAGGTGAATAGGTGAAGACAAAAGTGTTTGCCAAGGTGAGCAATAGATAATCAGCTCTTGATATAGCTTTGCTATACTTAGAAGAAGAGTTGTCATGAACACCACTTCCACTGCATTTAAATCAAATTGCCTAAATGTATTTTTTCTGTTTGAACATAGTATATTCAATTGTATAAGAAACTATTAGCGCACCAATTGATACAGGGTGATATCTTTATAGTAAACAATAACCATCATCTGGATTAATAGCAATCAGTTTTGGCATTATAAGCTTATTACTTGCTAGTGTGGTGACGAACATGTGCATCTTAAGGCTTATTACCTTAATAAATCAAAAATTATATAACTCTTGGCGCGATATACCTCCGAGGAGATTTATGTATCTGAGCGTCTCGTCCAATTTGCATCGTGTCCTCTCTCATTTTAAGTTCTATTCTGCTATATTTCACAGTATTACGCGTGTGAGACTCGTGCCTACATCATACTTTTATGCGATTACTCGAACGGAAGTTCTCCACGGCAGATACGAATTTCACTGGAAGCGCTTTTATGCCGAAATACACACTCGGAGGTTTTCTAATTTGTTGGCGAAACGTGTTATTCTAATTTTTGCACTGTTACTTTGCCGGAGAGCTGCACCCGGACCCTAACCAGGACCCTACAAGCTAGGTGTAGCGCGTGAGGGTGATGCATGCTAATACACCAACACTACAGAAGCGTGCGACCGCTAGCTGATCGCAGCTAATGCCTTCGTTCAGATGCAAGTATTCAGTTTCAATTCAAGCAAAACGACGTAAACATATAGAACATCTATGAGGGAAGCACAAGAGTTTGGCTGCTCGTTTGCGTTGTTACAGGGTTCTCGATCCTGTGGGAAAATTTATTTGTCTCGACATTTTTGTGATGCATGACCAGAAAAACTCGTTGTCCCAGTTGGGACAACATTTTGAACTTCTGTTTGAGTGCATACTTCGACAATATATATAATCAGCCGTATCTGATTCACTCGCGTGCGCTAGCAATCTCTTTAGCTCTTACCATTAACTTAACTGTCCTTGACAACATTTACTTAAACTCATGTGTTTATCCGCACTCTATTTTAATGATATATTATGAAGGACTGAGTACGATACATGTTTGAGATTTTTATTTTTATTTTTTATTTGATAGTCAACACATCTCCATCAGAATTTGAAAAACTCCTTAAAATATCCTCACTTGCGCTCATTATGGCGCCATCTGGCTATATTCTTCCTTTCCGCTTGCTCAACATGATCATCATTCTATTAAAAACAACAAAACTCACTTTACTTGTTTTGATATGTAAGTGTATAGCATAATTATGAAAATAGCAATTTTCCTCTTCGCTGAATATACCCTCGTGACTATAAGGAAACAAACAACAATAAATTCCCTATCAAACCGGAAGAAAAACTTATTTTAGACAAACGCGCGCGGCCCCAATCAACGTCAGTGACTACATTCAAAAATGTTGAATTGTTTATCGAACTTTTTAGAAATTATCTATTATGAAATAAGGTTCTTTCTTTTATAAATTTTTTTTCACGTTACATGTGAATATGTTCATATATAAGTACCTAGATATGTGCGTACACTTAGAGGTGCGTATGGGACCACATGGGCGCCAGCTGTCTAACAAAAGTTGGAGCACGTGGCGTATCGGATATGTAAATTGTATGCATACATAACCCACATACTATTCTGGTGATCTATGTATTCCATCAGTTTTTGTTTATTGTCCCAAAATGTATGCCCCCCAAAGAATATGTTATTATATGTTGATTGGACCAAATTCTTTATGAAAATGTTTGCTGGGTTGGAGCTGTTTTGGGTCGATATGTATAAAGAAAAAAACCAAGAGTTTTTACTTTTTCTCTTCTATGCATTTCGACGCATCCGCGTCATCATCAGGAAGTCTATTATTTTCAACAACAACATGAAAATACAAAGTACTCATTATTTTCAATAAACATTACAAATTCGAAACATCACAAACAATAACTCACAATAATTTCATAGTTGTACAACCCAATAATATCACAGGACAAGCGACACATTGCCATTATTATCAAATATATCTCTTTCCAGTAGTTCTTTTTGGTTTTATCATTTTTAAAGTCGATTGAACTAGCTATAACGCAATGCGTCGAAATTTGTATATGTCAATGTCTTCTTTAAATTCATGACATTCGAGTGACATATAGCAAAAGGCAAGTTGTTGCGATGCGGAGACTTGCAGTGTCACCTCCTTTGCATCTTCTACTCAACATCTAAAATTTTTGCGTTCCCCAAAATCCGCTGTGGAAATGTCATCTGTCAGTCGAGTGTGAGAAAGCGCGGTATTTGGTTTTTCTGTTTTTTGCGACAAAGGACCAACAAGACAGTTATGATGTACAAAAGGAATACGAAACTAAAAATGAAAGGAGTTAGCTAAACGACAAAACACATACAAAACAATAGGAATGATCCCACACAAAACTGATGAGGAAGAATAACACCGTTATAATAATCTTTACAACCAAGGAGACTCGTATGCAAAACAAAAAATGTTGCAGCATGACATCCGCGGCTTATGCGAATGCTCACCAATGACTTTGACGGACTTCCGTAAAATTCACACAACCACACGCACCATTAAGACCGATTGCCTCATCACGACATTTAATGTACCATGTACAAAGAAAGCTATCAAATATTGTTGGAAGCATGTTTTAGAAAATATTATCTCCGATGATCTATTAAATATATAAAAGTGCACTTCAACTCAAAGAAAAACTCAATAATTCTCACAATTCAAGACGACGAAGATCTCATTCATTCGACGTCGTATCTCTTTTTACGCACAGAATATACTACATACTTATTAGACAGTACGCGCACTAGTTATGGCGACAAATGGGAACAATTGGAGACACATACACAAATAGATCAAAAACAGTTCCAGCTGCACGATACTACAGATTTCTGCTGTACGTGACAACAATTATTTATTACATATAACATCACCATACATCACCGAACAATCTACGGAATAAAGCCAATGAATGGCAACCGCTCTCTCCAACATTGCAAATATCGTTCTAGGGACACATGTTTATGGGACGACAGCCTCGCTGAATTAAAAAGCAAAGACATATATGTCAATACATACCAAATATGTAGAATGACATTATAGTGTTAACTACTTTGTACTCTTTACTTTAATTTTTAAAATAATTTTAATTGAGTTTTCGTGTTAACTTAAAATTTTGAATAACTTCAAAAAAAAAATTCTAATTAGTTTGAAAATATCTAAACTCAAAAATAAACA
>JARSSU010029289.1:0-80607 GCA_029619165.1 Eurosta solidaginis | reverse complement strand
GTATGTGAGAATGAAAACAAATTGCACGTAGATATATTTTTTGTTTAAATATATAGTATAAATATTTATACAATGTGTATATAAGAGATAATAAAAAGCATTTTACCTCATATTGATTACCCTTTTGCTCAAATTTTGATTACACTTATCAGTTTTTTTTTGTTTTTGTTGCTTTGTATTTTTTGAAAGCTTGATGCGAATTCGTATTATTTTTAGTATTTTTGTGGCGCGTGTACATTTCAAGATCATTTCTCACTTGTCATAAAAGTGTTGTAAATTTTTTACGAGTCAAGGGGAAGTGTTTAAAGCTGTCGTGGCTATCACTTAGTTATTCATTACGCATAATCCATCTGTTAGTGCGAGGTGTAAAATGATAATGCAAATTACGACAGCGTTAAACAAGATTAATCAGACTATCATGTATTTTAGTCTTTTGATTATTTGCTATTTTGCAGTTATTATATTATCATCATGAGTTTATGCTTAGATAAGGCGTTTCCGAAACAAATTCTGAGATATGGCGGGTTTGACACACAAATTCCCAAACAAAATTTGTTTGGTGTTATCCTTCAATTTGGACACAATTCCGAATTAATAGACTCTTTATTTAACTTAACATTAATCATCGCTTTGGGTATTGGCGGATGAGTAATCGAGTATCACTTTTCAAATAATATTAGCGCTCAACAGTAAGAATGCTCATGCAAATCAGTCTAATGCTCAGAATATTTGCGCTGTTGATAACATATTGAATAAAACCTTACTTTATTGAATAAAGTTTATTCAGAATCTTCACTCTCACTCTACACATTTTTCACCACTTTCTACTGAGCATTTGTCATCTCTGTCATCTGGGCAATGCACATATTCAATTACAGTAGAATCGCGAGAAAGTTAATCGCCAGTGCTCGGACCACGCAAGCTCGAAAAAGTTAGTAGTTTTTTTATAGAAGTTTTTTGAAGAAACCTTTGCTTTTCCACAATTTTTTGAGAAGAGAAACAATATTATTTGTAGAAGAATAGTTTTATAAAACTCAAAATAACACCTAGCGATGCTTTGATTACCATTGATTGAAAAGATAATAAGAGCGGCGAGCTATCAAGAGCATCAAATAATATTTTTGCAAGCTGCCAAAACTTAAAGAACAGGAAGTACTGTTCCACTCTTAACTCATACTGATCGCGACGCTATATATTGTTGGTTGATAAAATAATAGAAAACGCTGCATTCAACATCTATGATACTGAATCGGTTACGAATGTACCTATATCACTTACAAAAAATTTTATGTGTTGAAAAATACGACATAGGTAATTTTATGGGAAAAAACATTTATAGATGATTATACGAAGTACAACTTATTAAAATTCCTTTGGACCACCGAAGGACTATATCTTTCCTTTTTTGATTCACAGTAAGAAAGAAAAAATAGAAAAGCGATACTTTGAACATCATTTTTCAACTGAATATGAGTGGCCTGTTTATTCTGAACAAAAAAAAGGATATTTTTGTAAATATTGTTTCTTATTTGCAAGTGATACTGGTGACTCGAAATCGAATGTTCTTCTCAATGCACTTGTAATAGTTCTGTGACATCGTTTGCAAAGTTGTCCGGTAAAGAAGGTGTACTAAATAAACACGCTATTAACAAATATCACTCTAAGTCAGCCCTTTTTAGTCAAGATTTCATAAATACTTATTAAAATTCAGGAAAGGAAATCACTAATTTGCTTTCTTCTCATCGCATGGAACAAGTTGAGAAAAATAGAAGATTGTTGGAGAATATTATAAAAACTATTATTCTTTGTGGGCGACAGAATTTAGCATTAAGAGGCCATAGAGATGACGGTAAACTAACTATTCTGAATCAGCAACAACCGAGGGTAAGTTTAGGGCAATTTTGAAATTTTTAATCGCTGCAGGTCATAAAGAGCTTGAAGAACTTTTAAATTCTACACATCCAAGAGCTACTTATATAAGCAACACGACTCAAAACGATCTTATTCAATGCTGCAAAGATGAAATTCAATCTATTTCGATAGAAAGGGTTAAAAAAGCTAGATTTTTGCAATTATTTTCGATGAAACTACTGATTGTAGTCATACTGAGCAACTCAGCCTTTGTTAGCGGTATTTATATGATGGCAATATAATTCGATCCGAGAAGAAGATGTTATAAATGGAGAAAAAACATTGACAGGTGTAGCCTTGACACACATAATGATCGATATTTTTAATAATTTGGGACTACCCTTCGAAGATTGCGTTGAAATTGGATGGATGTTCTGTAATGACATCAGAAGTTAAGGGAGCTGTGCAGGAACTTCTTAAAATATGTACCAATGCTACATTGTCCGTATTTCAACCATTGTCTTAATAACTCGCTTGCGAAAACGTCGAAAGTTCTTCAAACAAAGGATTGTTTTGCGTCCATGAAAAAAATTATCAGTTTTCCAAATCGGTCTCCGAAACGTACCATAGTTTTCAAAAAACATCTGCAGGAATCATTAAGTGGACTATGTGAAACGTGCTGGTCTGAAAAACATGATGGCATAATGCAGTTTGAAGAAAACATCACAAAAATTGTTGCTTCGTATCAAGAAATTTCTACTTGGCAAGATTCAACAACAAGTTCTGAGGCCCGTTCTATGTTGAAATCTAGTTGCGAGACAGAGTTCGTGATTCAGTGATTTGTTTGTGCAATGTACTTTCTGTTACATTACCACTAGCTTACTTTTGCAAACACCATCAATAGATTTGAATCAAGCTTCTGAAGCATTAAGTGACACTTTGCGAACATTAAAAAACCATAGACTTGAAAAAGGAAGTCGTTTCTCCGGACTTTACAAAAAATAGTCGCTTTAGCAGATGAGTTGAAGTTTGATATTGTCCTCCCACGAATTGCTAAAAAGCAAATGCATCGAGCGAATTACACGTCATCAGACGCTGAAGAGTATTATAGAAAAGCAATTTATATACCTCTTCTTGATCATATATTCTTGATTTACAAGGTAGATTACCTGAAGATACCTTGCAAGTTTTTAATCTTAATTTGCTACTCCCATCGCGAATCATCAAAGATAATACACTGCAAAAAAAGAATTTGTTTAAAGAGCTTGTCCAAGATCTTGGTAAAACGATACGCATCTCTTATTGGAGGAAATAAAATTAGTCTAGATGGAGAGTACGAAGTGTGGTCAGAACGCTGGTCTGATAAGCAACACAAAAAATCATTTCCACTATCAGCTGAAAAAGTTTTAAATGATTGCAATGAATATGCGTTTCCATCAATAAATGCTCTTATCAAAATTCTGGCCACTCTTCCAGCTATCAATGTTTATGCTGAAAGGAGTTTTTCGACACTTCGCCGGTTGAACATGTGGTTACGGTCCACAATGTCCCAGAACAGACTCACTGGTCTTGCACTTTTAAAAAAGAAAGATATGTAAAAAAAGGGAAGCATAGAATTAAATTTACTGTGTGAATATGAACTATGCAGAAGATAAAAATGATGTCAAAAAATTGGATGTACTATTGTCAATTTGAATAACTAAATGAAACCAAATATGTGTGTGAAATTATTAAGCAATGTAAAAAATACTAATAAATTTACCCCTAAAAAATAACGATCTGCTATACGTTTCTCTTGTTGTTTTTCTTGCATTTTCACGAATAAACTATCTTGATGTTAACATTGTTCAAAACTCATCAGCTATTGGGAGAAACAATTACTGACTGAAATGGCCCTCCCCCCTCAAAAAGCAGCCTGGATCCGCCACTGCGTCAGGACAGTAGTAACTCCGAGAAGCATAATACTCTGAATTCGCAAAATATCTCTGATTGGATGACAACCATGAAAGTTGACATAACAACATGGATTTAGTTGTGTTTGTTGTTCTAAAAGCTTATGTTCTAGAAACACTTAAAAAGATAGTATTGGTAAATGCAAAATGTATAGTAAACATGGCACACGCTAATATGCACATGGAGCTATATAAAAAATGCAAAAATGAGTGCTTGAATTGATAACAAATATAACTGTTTAATAGACAAATCAAATCTCAATAACGATTCAGTTTAATCACAAGCAAAATTATCATACATATTTAGGTATATACATTAAAACTATGTCCCATTAGACCGTTTCAGATTTTTTAAATATATATTTGTTTTTTCATAAAAACTTTACCTGCCGAATTGTTTCATTGATACATACTTAATAATTTATTTTAAAATTCTTACTTCTATTTTTACGAAAATTTTGTACGAACTATGTTCGGCTGGCTGAAATATCTCCTTTTTTATTGAAATTAAAAATAATTCTTTTTAATTTATGTATGTTTGTTTAATGGTGTGTTCAGTTTATACTTATATTTAAGAATTCATGAGCTTAACACCGGCTTATAATAATTGAAGTTCGATTATTATAAGCCGGTGTTAAGCTCATGAATTCTTTTTAATTATAAATTTTGTACACTTTAAGCTGGGATTGAAATTTTAAGCACAAACTTCTGAGGGCATTCTGCAAGCATGTACAGCAACTAACGAAAAAAAGCAGTGGGTATTTTCACAAAATTTCTTCAAACGGCGGTCACCGTGGTGTGGTGCTAAGGTTCAAGTCCCTGAAATAGCAACATCAAAATTTTAGAAAAGAACTTTGTGTGGAGAGAAATTTAGAACACTATTAAAAAAAAATTCTCAAAAAACAATGCGAATTCTTAGAGAGATATAACGTTTACTAGCTGTTCTAAAATGAGTTGTGCTTCAAAGCCGCATTCAGAAAAAAATTAAGAGAACTTCAAATAAACAAGTTCGAAATTTTAGTAAAATCTTCTCTAATTGGCAATTTTTTTAAGTGCTTTTGGGATTGATTTTCATTGTTTTTGTTACAAACTCGAACGAAGTTTTACTTATGTTATCCAAAACACAGAACTTAATTGACAAAATTTAATAAAAGCTTCCACAGCTATTTTTCTGTTCACTGATGTAAGAAAAGGGCAATTTTAGTAAGCTTGATTTATTTCAAAGGACAGTTTAGCGTTGATGAAGGGGAAGAGCTGCTATCATAGACGAAAATTTAATAGTTGGGTATATGTGAAGAGCAACATTTTTTTTCTGAAACAGTCTAATATATAAAGCCATCCTAATTACTACATAAAAAACAAGGGAGGACATATAGACGCTCAATATGAAATGCATTTTTATTGGCCCATTTAAAAAATAATAAATAATTAGCAGATCAGGGTTAATTAAGTAGTTTGCGTCTTATTATTTAAATATTAGATAGAGTACAAAAGAAACAATAAATTAAAAGCATAATTTTTCAAAAAAGCAATTGCGCAATCAAGATTAGAAGAAATTAATTTGATATGTTAAAAAGTGCACTATATTTCGATTTATTATTCAAATAAAAAATGAATGATACAAAAAAAAACATGTAAGGCGCGATAACCTCCGAAGAGATCTAAGGCCGAGCTTCTCTTCCAATTTGCGTCGTGCTCCTCTTGATTTTCCCTACAAATTGGCCGGACGGGACCTACATGCTTTATGCCGACTCCGAACGGCATCTGCGAGGCAGATGAGTTTTCACTGAGAGCTTTTCATGGCAGAAATACAATCGGAGCGCTTGCTAGTCACTGCCGAGGGGCGACCCCGCTTAGAAAAATTTTCTTCTAATTGAAAAATCTTATTTCTAAAATTTTGATGTTGCTTTGCCCGGGAGTTGAACCCAGGGCATACGGTGTGATAGGCGGAGCACGCTACCATCACACCACGGTGGCCGCCTCCTTTTTTGAAATGAATGATATATAATGCGTTTATTGGCCGCGTTTCGTATGACAATAACAAAATGAAAAATTGCAACAGAAAATTATACAAATGAACTTAGTTTCGCAATTTTAATTTTATGTATGTAAATAAACTCATTCACATGAATAAAACGCTAAAGAAAGTCTTCAATTTCGTTATTTTGCTTTCCCACACACATCCATACATACATACAAACATACATAATACAGTCATAGGCATGTGCAACTGTGTCTGTAGTCTAGCCAAAGGCGCAAAGGGGGCCCTACAAAAGTAGGGTGAGAATGAGAACACGTTCAATGAAAATGAAATGTAATTTGAGCGCCATAATTTCAATGTGTAATAAATATTTAGTGCGAAAAAGTAAAAAAAATAAGACTTGGTAATGGAAATAGCGCGCACTGATGACACTTGCATGCAGACAAAATAGTAAAAATAAATTTAAATAAATTCAGTTATTGATATTCTTTACAATTTTTATTTTTCTTATGTCAATTTCGATTATTCTTTTGGTTTCCGTTACTGCCATGTAACTCGAGCTGTGCTAAGTTCAATAGCGCCACCGAAATTACATGAAAGAAATTGCAAAATTTCACCAGCGTAAGAATATTTGTGAAATTCATAGTAACACTACACTTGTGTGTAAAAATAAATATGTATATGGAAATGTGTGTAAGAATTTTTGTAAGCTATTGATTGTTTCACTTTATTCATGTTTTTGAAAAAAAAATAATAAACATTGCACTATAATCACAGAATAAAAACATTGATTAGCAGGGCCGGATTAACAAGTAGGCAGCATAGGCAGTTGCCTGCGGCCCCGATTTTAGTGGACCCCGAGAAGTGAAAAAGACTTCTAAAATTTTCTTACAAACATAAAATTATAGAGAGTGAAAGAAAAATATAAGAAGAACTGAAAATAAATTTTACTCAAATAAATAAAACTCAATTGACGCATTCAAAAGGCGACGACCGGCGAACTATGCAAGGTTCCTAAAAAGAACATTTCCGACTCATTTGACAAATTGTATGAGCGTGCAAAGAAGTGTATCGAAGTGAAAGGGGAGTGTATTGATAATAAAAAAGAATTATCTCAAAATGTACACTGGTTGTTTTTATTTTGAAAAATTTCTTTTACTTTTGGAACAGAGGATGTAGAAGCCTTCAAGCGGAAATTTCAACTAGAATGAGGAATAAGTGAATTATTAATGATGGAAGACAAATAAATGAACGTATTGTAACGAATTTGGGGATTTCCTGATATTTTGCACCTTCTGCTAACGTTCGTATCGCTGAACTGTCGAATAAATAACTCCAATATTCAGTATTGTGATATGGTCTTTATTTAGCCTACTTTAGGACTAGTACAATTATACTTCAATATCGCGTACCTACTTCACAAAAGCGTGGTTAAATCAAATCGATATTGATGATATAATTGATAAATTTCCCGAAACCAAATGTAGAAAACGACATGTTTAAAATGTAGGTGGTCATTTTATTGATATTATTACATTGTGATAATACAATTTTTCTGAAATATATAAGTTTGTATTTTTTAATCGAAAAAAGAAAGGAACGGACGTGAGAAAAGGGCGCCCCAAATTGATGGTTGCCTAAGGCCCCATAGAGGGTTAATCCGGCTCTGTTGATTAGCTTTCTTTTTCGCCCTCGGTATGTATATGTATACATATTACATAAAAGTAAATATATATGTGTGGAAGCCAGTAGGAAATTGATTGCGAAATTTGTGGTCACTGAGACAAAGCTTAAGAAAGAGAAGCAGATATTTGATAACATCATAGCGGATTACTTAAGCGGAAAAGGAACAATGAAAACCAGTATCAAGCACACCAAGATACTCTCACGCTATTTTTGTGGCACATCTAACCTAATATATTTTTTATGTTAGTTACGTTGTGTTGTGATGTGATATGTTTTGTGAGATTATGTTGTGTTATGTTATTTTATGTTCTGTTCTGCTGTTCTTTTTATTATGTTATGTTATGTGATGTAGGCGGCCACCGTGGTGTGATGGTAGCGTGCTCCGCCTACCACACCGTATGCCCTGGGTTCACACCCCGGGCAAAGGAACATCAAAATTTTAGAAAATAAGGTTTTTCAATTAGAAAAAAATTTGTCTAAGCGGGGTCGCCCCTCGACAGTGTTTGGCAAGCGCTCCGGGAGTATTTCTGCCATGAAAAGCTCTCAGTGAAAACTCATCTGCTTTGCAGATGCCGTTCGGAGTCGGCATAAAACATGTAGGTCCCGTCCGGGCCAATTTGTAGGGAAAAGCAAGAGGAGCACGACGCAAATTGAAAGAGAAGCTCGGCCTTAGATCTCTTCGGAGGTTATCGCGCCTTACATTTATTTTTTTATATCTGTTATGTGTTGTGCGATTAAGTTATGTTTTGTTGTGTTTTGTTATGTTAAGTAACGTTATATTATATTAAAGTATTTTGTGTTATGTTTTTAAATTAAATTATATTTTTTTGTTATATTATGTTATGCTATGTTATATTATATTGTGTTAAGCTAGGTTATGTTATGTTTTGTTCTTTTTTATTAAGTTATTTGTTATCCTATTATATCATGTTATATGCCGTTTTACATTACGTTATGTTATGCAATATTATCTAACTTAATGTTAGGTGAAATGTAAACCCTTCAAACCTGCTTACTATAATATAGTATATGTTATGTTCTTGTTATGTGTTTGGGTCCCAGAGCATATGGGAATAGGTGGGAATGAAAAAACGGATGAATAAGCTAAAAAGGGTGCATCCATTGTAGCTTTCCCCGTAGACATCCCAATTAGATTGGGCGAGATTAAGAGAAGGCGAGACATACACATGATCGACCAAGCAGGAAAGCCGTGGGTCCAAGCGCGTGGCTATAAAGTGTCGAAAATTATATGTAAGTCGTACAACCTTAAACTAACAAAGTTGCTTCTATCATTAAAGAGAGAGCTCATGACGGGTGTTCTGACTGGGCACGGTCTTCTGGCGTAACACGCTTTTAAATTAGGCTTGGCCAGTGATAGCAGATGTGGGTAGTGCGAGTTGGAGTAGAAAATGATCGACCAGGTTTTGTGCTCCTGTCCTGCGCTTGCCAGGCTAAGATTATAGCTATTAGGAGTGATACAGCTGTCAGATCTAGAAGCAAGAAGTGGCATAGGTCTTAGAAAGCTTCTAGTATTTGCCAAGAGGACGGAGTATTTTTAACATAGGTCGTGGTTTTTGGTAGTGGTTTTCAGTTTGTTCGTTTTATAAACTTCTGGTAAAACAAGGAACTAATTCAGTCTTTGTGAGGTCCTCATGGATCCGCCAATTCAACCTAACCTAACCTATGTTATGTGTTATTACGTTATAGTTAGTTTTAACATATTTTATATAGCTGCTACTCTTATACAGTCGCATCGGTAATTATAACCATAACAGTCGCCATCACTATTATTATATTCGTAATAGATGTCCGAAACCTTTTTGTGAATATCACTGGGGACCTTTCGTGTTTTTCTTCTACCTACATACGGTCCAGCTCTCAGGTACCGTATTTCCTCATATAGCTGAGTTCTCAGGTGCCGTATTATCCCAAGGCAGCCAGTTCTATGTACCGGAGGGACTTGGAATTTTTCCTGACTGTTGTTTATTTCCTCGGCTGGTATTTAAGTTGTTTAATTTCCTTTCCATTCCCATTCCTATTGCCTTTCCTTTCCATCTTACCGTGAACAAATATGTTCACATATCACTACCGACTGCATACACGTACATATGTTGGTATGTCTTGAAGAACAATGTTGCATCGCAAATGGAATTCCTACAGGGAAACTGTTGCCATCTCACATATTTTGGTATTAGTACAACTCTTTTACAAATATTCCCCTCAGCTACTTCACTTCCTCATTTCCCACTGCACTCAAATGCGCTCAAAGCCAAAGTCAGAACCTAGGCCTATTGGTCGATTTCTTTACATTCGTTACACGTCTCACGCCCCCTCACACGCGCGCATTACATTTTTCTATTAAAAAACTGCTTGACCGCAAATTCAATTGACTGCAATAAAATTCATCACTGACGCCATCGTCACCATCCTTTACTCTCCCTTCGACTATTCGCTTTTCCTTTCTCTTTGTTCTACACACGAAATCAGTTGCATAATATATGCAGATACATGTATGTATGTTTGATGTAGTTGTTGTTATTTGTACTTAATTCGTTGCTATTTGTATTTATTGCAACAAGTACATCAAAATTTTTCTAATATTTTCGTGCAGCCTCGAACCAGGAAGCGCTTGGATGTATGACGGCATTGGCTTTGCGGAATTGTTGACTAATTGAAATTTACATTTTTGATTACTTTTAGGTCACGATTTTTCAGACTGTTTTATAGCTGACTCATACATGTTTGTATACTTACATCTTTGGTCGAATCCACGTAAATTTTGACGCAAAATTTTGATGCAAGCGATAATATTAGTGGGTTGCAATCACTCCGTGGAGGAGGAATACATTGGGATTGCTCTCAAAAGTACTTTTTTTCATGGATTACTCTTTTTTTCCATGGATTACTGAGACACAAAGCGAGAGCTGCAGTAAGTGATGCTGTCCTACGGCATCGCAATGTAAATTGAGCCACCTTTTTTATATGAATTGAAATCAATTTTTGAGCATCACTTACATTATCTATACAATACTCACAACACAAAAATCGATGTTGCCCACAAAAGGATTTGTACTTTTTTTGCAGGGGAGTAATTTGGGCTTTAATTTGAGCAAGACTAAGAAATAGCGAAACCCGTGCGTTTTTTAATCAATTTTAAAATTTCAAAAAATTGCCAAAAATTAATTCAAAAGTTGATAAAATAATTTTAATTTAATTTTTTTAAGAGTCATAAAAATATTTTTATTATAAAATTTGTACATATTGCTAAATATGGCATATATATTTTTTTTTCTTTATGTAAGGAAAAAACACCTAAAAATCCTGTAATATTTTGTGCGTTGCATCAAGTTGTAAAAGTTGAATTTTGTAATTATTAATACAAAAATTTAAAATAAATTTTGAATTTTTTTAATTTAGTACTGAAAAAACACTATGAGACTTATCTAAACCTTTTTTAAAAAACTCCAAAATTTTAAAAAGTTGCAAAAAATTAATACATAAATTGATAAAATTCTTAATTATTTTTAAGTACGGAAAAAAAAACACTACAGTAATGGCCTCACATGTTTTTGTTCGTTGATATCCTTATTGCAATAAATTACCAATAATTTAATTTTTTTAAATACAAAAAACAAAATCATCTACATACAATATGAATACAAAAAATGTATAACATTCATATGCCTAACACTAAATATATTTTTCTTTTTTTTGTGAAAAAAGTAGGAACCGCCGGAAGATAAAATATTTACTTTTATCATCTAGCAAATAATTAAAATTGGTTTTTGTAAAATTTAAATTTTTTTTTAGAATTCTTCTACCAAATCTTATTTATATTTATTGTCAAAGCGTGGTTGGCTATTGGAAAATTTTACCTGAAACTCATAAAATCTTTTTTAATTTCTTTTTTAAATATGGAAACTTCAAAAAACAGCTTTAATTTTTTTTAGTCGGAAATTTGTATTGCAAAAAGTTCCAAAATTTTGATATTCTTGCAAAACATGTATGCAAAAATTAATTTTGTTTTATTTTATGGCTTCATAAACATTTTAAAACCTGGCAAAAGTTGCAAAAAGAATAATACAAATATTTATAAAAATATACAAAAATTTGTTTTTCTATGTAAAGCATATACATTAACCTGGGTCGATTTGTATGGACGAAAGTTAGCCGATATCGCGCCATCGATTTTTAGGATTTGGGCACAGGAAAAAAGTTCCACTACGCATACCCAAAAAATAATTTTCGAGCCTGCAAAAAAAAATGACGAAAGGGTAAATTTTCGACCAAAACAATCCCCAAAACCCAAAAAATATTTTTTTCTTCAAAAAACTGTTGTAAAAACGTTGGCGATAACAGTTTTTTGAAAAAAATATTTTTTGGGTTTTGGGGAGTGTTTTGGTCGAAAAATTTACCCATTCGTCATTTTTTTTTGCAGGTTCAAACATTATTTTTTTGGGTATGCGTAGTGGAACTTTTTTTCCTGAGCCCAAATCTTATCGAAAAATCAATGGCGCGATATCGGTTAATAAATCGACCCAGTCTAATATACATACTTCAAACCGTTTCCAAAACCTGAAAAAAACGAGAAAACTTATAAAATTTTTTAATTTTTTTGTACGGAAAAATAGTAGTTTAAAAAACAATCGATTATGGTGCCGTTTTAGTGTCTACAATCCACTTATATATTTGATGTTGATAGCACCATAGTACAGGGGTTCGTGTCTCCACTGCCGCGAGTCTTCAATTATGGCACTAGATGGGTCTAACTCTCCTAGCCTAGAGAGTACAAAAAGCATATATACAAGTGAAGCTAATATAAGCGTGTTAAAAATGTATAAACGCATACCTAGGCTGTGTGCGAGTTGACCTAAATTTTTACCTAAATAGAGATAAAACCTAAATCGCTGGGAACTGTCGGTAAGGCAGTGCAAAGTAAAAATTTTGAATTTTTATGAGCATACTTTTCAACCTAAATTCAAATGTCAAGTTTCAAAAACAAAAATATTGATTTTTCAATATTGTATATGCACATAAATGGCTCTTGTCCATTCAATTTAAGTAAATCATAGATCATAGAGCGATGATCCCTGCTGCGATAAAGGTCCGATCGATTGTACGTGATGGTGAGCTCAATTTTGTTCAAGCTGATGTTGGTGACACAAGAATTGGATCCTTCTCAAAAATGGACCACAATCTGAACATATTTGGCAGCCAAGTGCACTAATTCGCCTAAAGAAGCTATTGGAGGCGTACCAACATCGCATTATTGAATTCGAGATTGTGGAAAAGTTCATTGTGCACGTGCTCCACTATGTCCGAAAAAAAGCCTTATAAAACGGAGCCACTGCATTTTCTTGAACTCTATCTTGGGATAGGTACTTACCGCGGAGCCTAATTGACCTCTATTCTTTTTAAGCGTGAAAACGCATAAAAAATACTAAATTTCCCGTATTGTTATTATTTTCTTAGCAGAAATAAACAATTTAGGTTTTCAAATCAACTCGCACAGTTTTGACAGCTTTTCCTGAATTATTGCAGTGCTGGAAAATTTCAGTGGTTTATTAGTTTAGGTACCTAAAATTTAGGCGAACTCGCACCCAGCCTTAGGTCCACTCGCACACAGCCTAAAGTCCAATTTACCGCTTCTGAACAACTTTTTATGGTTTCCAAAGTACACTTGAAAAAGGTGTAGATTTAAATTACTCCAAACCTAGATGTTGGCGCATAAACATTAATGATGACACCACTGTGTCGTTTCATCGGCCTAAAAGTAGGCAATGCTTTTCGTACAAAACGACCAATGCATAGCAGCGGAAGTGAAACCATACACACGTCATGCACAGAATATTCACACCCACACATCCGTAAGTGTAGTAAGGTGAAGTACGATGACTGAAACTTTTTAATTACGATTCATACGTTAAAAAATGTGAAATGCTAATTGTACCGCAGTAACAACTTTGAAAAACAAATAAAAAATATCAACAAGCAATTTCGGTATCGAAATTAATTCGAATAATCATTGCAAACCACAAACATAAACAGCTGCCGCTGCCAATGCTGAACATAAACGCACACACAAACCCAATGCGGCATTTATTTAAATCGGT
Organism: Eurosta solidaginis; assembly: GCA_029619165.1. Taxonomy (NCBI): domain Eukaryota; kingdom Metazoa; phylum Arthropoda; class Insecta; order Diptera; family Tephritidae; genus Eurosta; species Eurosta solidaginis. Next base: position 67,024 of record JARSSU010029289.1, on the reverse strand, counting down.
GAGAGTAACAGGCAACATGACAGTTATGACAAGCAGCAGTACAACAACTACATACATAAAATTAATATAACAATAATAATAATAACAGCAATGTCATTAGCAAAGGCTTATAATTATCATTCAAATATAAAAACAAACTTACACACACATACTAAAGCACGCACACCAAAATATCTCTCTTGGCTTACATTAAAAGGCGTCGCCTATGCTTTTAACCGCTACATTTCGCCGCGCTCCATTTCGTATTTACCGCAAAATGTGTGTTTATTAATTAAGCGCATTTATTTCCATTAAAACAATTTAATTGAGCATAAAAACTGGCAACAACAAGAATGAGACACGCGCAGCAATATTGCCAAATAAATGCTAACAACCGAGGTTATATAACATGCAGACAGCAATAACAACAAAAACAGAAATGATAACAGCAATTGGTATTAAGGTGAAAGTGTGGTGTGGCAGTGCGCGAAGTTATTTGGCAGGCAGGCAAGCGATTGTTTTTAACGACGATATGCAATTGAAATACTGCGTCGAAGTAGGTACACGGAAAAAAGTTGGCATTGGCAAGCTGAAATACAAAAGAAGTAAATTATAACTACAGAGCCTTTAACTGGCACCTAACGGCGAAAAGATAAGAATTTGCAGCGTTGAAGTGATTGTAATATCCAAGAAATCAAGAAAAACCATAAAAAACTGAAATTTTTTACAGTGTAACATTCATTAAATTAACCCTTTTCCGTCATTCATACCCACACTCCTGCCTCTATTTTATCTTATTATTAAATGAACCCATTTGTGACCTTATTTCGTGCGGCAGGTGGTTTCTTATTGCTCGCTGTAGATTGTATGGATTTATGGTTTTATGAGTGTAACGGTAACAGCATACCTAATAAATAATATTACCCCTGTAATGGTTTTTTCATCTCATCTATTTTACTTTTGGATAGCAAATTAAACGGTTGTGATGTGAAATGAAGAATGCATTTGGTAGTTCGTGTTGGCTCATGCGGTACTTGTACCGAGAAACTCGATAAGGTAGAACATGGTATACTATAAATTTTATCACGGAAGCCTAAATAGTAATATAAAATGCGACCACATCGCACTTTCCGATTTTCTATAGTAGGGTTGGGAGAAAAATCGATACAACATACATGGATCAAGCGGATTCTTTGAGGAGATGGTATTCATGGAATGATTCGGCTGATAAATTTCTTCGTGAAGGCATATGCCGACATCACAAGGCAGTGATAAAATAGGGCTTTGGGATGTCGTATACAGTGGTCATATGAAGTGAAGTGTAATAACAGCCTAGGTATGGGTTTTGCTGTGGGATATTGGCTGCGCCTCCAAGTACCATCGTTTACGGCCGTGAACGAGCGAGCGTCTCGCCGCACCTTGAAGGAGAGGTTTTTCACACTAATGTTAAATTCAGCCTCTAAGACATAACATCTCACAACGGTTTGGGGCTGATTGTCGTTGCTGCGGCTCTAAATATGGTCATCTGCAGTACAAATTTGGAAAGCAATCTAGTACCTGACAATATAGCTGAGCATTGGAGAAGTTTATTATTATTATTATTATGATTTATTAACATAATTAAATAAATTAACTAGTTAAATAGACTAGTGAGCACTAGCTGCCAGGGCTATCGGCTTGGAGAAGTTTAAAAGCCTACAGGAATGAAAATGGCAAGCTTGTATATGATGTATAGAGTGTGCTAAAGTTGCGAAGCGAGCCCTCCTGCGCATAGCTAGTTTGTGATGCAGAAGCTCGGTGCCTTAATCGCCGATGACGGAACACGCCGCTCCGAAACTTGGATAGTGACACGAGAAGAGATGTTCAAGACAAAAGTTTCCGAGAACATTCATGATCCAGTCCGTTCTGCTGACTGCGAGTACGATGCAGGTACAATAATGAGCTGTATGAGGTTTAGGGAGATATGAACGTCGCGTGGCAACTTCTGAAAGCGTTTTAAAGAAAAAACATCCTGAACAGTTCTATTTATGTATGCAAAAACCGAACATATTTACCAAATTTGTGTAGATGTTCAGAATTTACTTATATAAAGATACGCATTTTTCTTTTACTTTTCCATTTTTGATGGTCTCAATTAATCTTCCTGTAACTTTAATCCATTTGCAAGCGCATTCCAGTCCACATTTACCCCATTTATCCCTAACTTTAGTTGAAGTAATCATTTTTGGCTATTCTTAAATGTTCATCAAGGGAGCAATTAAACCATTTGTGAATGACTTTGGCGAGCTACCTCCTTCCTTCTTCAATTCTATACTTTCCAATGTGAAAATTTGTAACATGCGCGATGATGGAAAGGCTGAGGTTCAATTATATACGAACATATACATATGTATATACAGCAGCGATCAGAAAAGTTGACCCCAAGTGGATAAGGAGGCTGAGAAATACCCGCAGCCGGTATGCCTACCGAAAGAGGCGATTAAAATACCCAAATGATGCAAGCAGTTGTGTAGCGCAACCCTTTCAAAGGGTTGCCGACGCAATTAGAGCTTATCCAATCCAATTGTCAACCGCATCTACCCGTGGCCAACCTTCGAGAGTGTGTTTGTTGCTACTATAACACAAACAACAAGAGAAAAATAGTAGTGCCAACTTTATTTTTTTCAAAATTCATCAATTTATTCTTATTTTTTGGTTTTCATATTTTTATTCTGGGGATTTTGTAACTGCTATCAAATTTGTGAAACGTTTTCGGAACATTTCGAAAACTCGAAAAAATTTTACGAAAATTTCGAAATTTTTATTTAATTTCTCCTAATTTTTTTTGAGTATGCAGTTGTGGCCCAATCAATTTTAGTCTAACAAATTACAACTTATGAATTTCTTAAAAGTGGCATTAATTTTTGAAAGTTTTTTCCGTAGGTTGTTTTAATTTTCTTCCATATAAAAAAATTGCACACTTTGGGTGTCGGAAAATTTCAAATACCGTTCCGGAAAAAATTGTGGAAACTAATGTGAATTTTGAGAGACATAAAACTTGTAATTTGTTAAATTAAAATTGATTGGGGTACCAAACTTCAGAGAACTCTAAATAAAAAGTTCTAAAATCTCGGAAATATTTTCGAATTTTTGAATTTTTTCGAAAACACTTTTGAGATTGGTTTGCGCAGTCTCAGTTACAGAGTACACAGATATTTCTTCTTAAAGTATCGAAAATAAAAGAAAAGTATTAAGTTGATGAAAATTTATAAAAACTGCCACTGCCATTTTTCAACTCGTTGCTGTGTAAGTACAGTGCGTTGTTAATAAACTGAAAAGTAAAAATTCTAAATAAATTCGTTTTTTATGATATATGATAACTTTTGAAAATGGTCAAAAGTTTTTTTACATAACTTTTTAAACAAATGTGTTGTTTCGATTTTCATTAATCGACTTTTTATTAAATATTTTACTACCTTTATATTAAGTCCCTTTCATGTTTGTCCCCTCATTTCCATACGATATTTTGACCAACGGAAAAGTCTTTTTCGGTAACTTACCCTTGAGCTAGATACTTGGTCCTTAGAACATAGTTCAGATCTGGGGGATTTACAATGCAAGTGAAAAATATCGCTAGGTGGCGCACGGGTCGAGATATATAGACAATTTATTTTAAAATGGAAATTTTGCGATCGACTTTTAATTAACTTCTCGGTGATCCAGAGACTTGAAACTTAGCAGATAGTTTGCGACTCGATGGCACTACAATTCGTGGAAAACCAAATTCCGCCAGGTGGCAGACCAATCGAGATAAATGAAAATCTCTGAAAATCCCTGAAAAAACGCAGGGAATCTTGCGATCGATTTTTAAGTAACTTCCCGGTGAGCTAGAGACTTTAAACTTGGGCCGTGGGTCAGAACCCGGTGGCAGTGCAACATTTCATCAAAAAAATTTCGCTAGGTGGCGCATGGATCGAGATATTAAGAAAATTTATTTTAATTTAGGAATTTTTCAATCCCATTTTTAACTAACTTCCCGGTTACCTAGAGACTTGAAGCTTAGCGGTTAGTTAGAGGCCTGCTGACAATAGAACTTATAGAAAACAAAGTTCCGCTAGGTGATGCGCTAGTCAAGATAACGGCAAATCCCTTAAAAAACGGTGGGAATCTTGCGATCGATTTTCGAGTAACTTCTCGATGAGCTAAAGACACGAAACTTGGACCGTAAGTCAAAACCCGGTGACAATGCAATATTTTATAAAAAAAATTCCGCTAGGTGGCGCATGGATGGAGATATTGAGAGAACTAATATTAAATTGAGAATCTTGCAATCGATTTTTAACTAACTTCCTGGATATCTAGAGACTTGAAAGCTGAAATTTAGTTTAAAACTCGGTGACAGTGCAATGTTTGATCAAAAAATTTGAGCTACGTAACGCACAAGTCGAACTATTTAGAAGATTAGGCCATACCTTCATGGCTAGCCTCCTGAACGTTGCAGGCGTTGTAGAATTCCACCTCGTTGAAGGCCCAACTCAATGCACGTCCTTGCATACTTTTAGGCGTACGAATATAGATATAGACGTAGTACGTCCGAGCAACACCAAAGAACGGGTAGCTATTTTGAACAAATAAATAAGGAAAAGAATTTTAATTTTGGAATTACTTAAATTACTAATCAAAGTTGCAATTGCGTTTCTGTAGGCAGTACTAAAAAATTTAAAATAAAAAGTTGATAAAAAAATTTTAAGGACTACCTTTATATAAATGAACCAAAAAATAGAAGGCTATTTAAAATTTAAGCACGCGCTCTACCTTTGTAATTTTAAATCCCAAAATTCTTTTACAAGAGCTATTGTTAAAGTTTTTTTAGTCAAAATTCAACAAGACTATGTCTGTACTAAAGGAAAAATTACCTTCTATTTTTTGGTCCATTTATATAAAAGTAGTCCTTAAAATTTTTTAAACATTTTTTATTTGTTATATCGTACATGCATACATACATAGTTAAGCTAGTATTATTTATTATTTAATTTCGGTGCGTTATTATAAACCGAGTCAGTGTGTGAGTGTCTATTAAAACCACTTTATATCATTTATGCCACTTTACTTTTTGGCACTCTTCACGCATTTTACTTTGGTTGACGCATCTAAACTTTTTATGATTTTATTTTTTTAGTTTTGTGGAGACATTTTATTTTGTTTTATGATTACATTTGTAGGCAACACTGAACAGGGCGCAACGACTTGGCATCGTGTGCATCTCAAAAAAGCTTTAGAGCTTCTTCTTCACTCTATCATTATTTGGCAACATCCCTTTTGTAAGTTCTTCATTCTTTTGTGCCAAGCGAGACACAGCACTTTCATTTCATTTATCACGCCCGTGCGGGTTGCGTATTTTACAGCATTGCGGTATAAATTGTTGTTGGGAGTCCTGTTTTTTTGTTGAAGCTCTTGTTGGAAGATTTTTACATACATATATATAAAAGTACATAACTGCGCTTTTGTGGCCTTTGTAAAAGGAAAGATGCGTTTGAATTATGTTATTAAGTGTTGCCATAAGAGGGCTAAAATATTTGGCCATTAAATGGGTTGGCTGCGAAACAAATTATTTATATACGTCATGTTCTGGTATAGGGCACTTAATAGCTATTTAGGACACGCTTACAGAGCTTTAGAGCCTAAAGATTTGATAATTTATGTAGAAAACACTGCCAATATAGTTCATAATGAATATAACCCAACAAGACGTTTTAACCGAATCGCTTCAGTAATTTCTTCTTTGCGATAACTGAACTGAACCCAATTGCGAACACCAAAAGACGCTACTTCATCCTTCATCTATTTTCCTCTGCAACAACGTTTCCTCGCTTACCGTAGAAGCACTGCACAGCATGCCATCCACCGCAACCTTCGCATGGCAGTGCTGCAGTGGTGGGCAACTGAAACGTGCGCCTTACATTGCGCTTCTGACAGAAAACTCCTCCTCCAACCTTTCCGCCTAAACTCGATCCATCTGTCAACAAAACACACAAGACCCCTTGCCCATATGAATTATTTTCCCCAATCCACTTTCGAAGTGATGACTGTTCTGAAGCTTGCACATGGGGCAGCTTTTTGCACACAATATTCTATCTTGTCTGGGATGAAGTTAATGTTGGTTTGGAGTGCTGGAATACCCTAGGTTATAATAGGTTCGTCGTCCACCAGCCACCACCACTCACCCTTAATCACCAACTAGCAAACGGCTTACCATTCACCATCAGCTAGCTCCTCCGTTCATTCTGGACACCAGCCAACTGCTCATCGAATCACCGTTCCCCAATTCCGCTGATACTTTTATGTACTCGTCAACTGATTAGCCGTTAGCCCACGGCATCATAATTCATCGATTTACCATACAACGCATCAACCGGCAGTTTGGGCATCGTCCACCGACTTTACCGTTACGCAACCGCTTCGCCTCTTAGCTTGATCCAACGACTTAGCAACCTAACGCTCATATCCACATTATGCCGACTAATTTAAACTCTCCGCCACGGTATGGTGTACATGTCTGTCTGAAATATGACAAGTAAACAAAATGGGACATCTACTCGATGCGGTATTGGCTAAGTGATTTTCCAGTCAACGACGAAATCCGCTTACAACGTACAACCTCGACGACGATGTGGAGTCATTGAGAAATATGAACCCACTGTTTCGTTTCTTCATTCGGTCGAACATTTTTTTCAGTGTATAAAAATTAGAACAAGTTGGAAAATGTATAAGCTGTTTTTGACATGAACAGATTCTTGATGATAAACTAGACTCGCTGCGTAGGGCATTATCCGTTTATTTGCTGCTGGCTATACAAGGCTATGTTGTGACAGCACTCGCTGGCTCAACCATCCATGGGTCGATGCTTGCGACATGATGAATCCGAATTTGAATTGTTTAGGCGTTTTCTGAAACTTTGTACAGCGTAAATAAATAATAAAGGCGCGATAACCTCCGAAGATATTTCAGGCCGAGTTTCACTTCCAATTTTCGTCGTGCGCCTTTCAATTTTCCATACAAATTGGCGGGACGGGACCTTCTTGCTTTACGTCGTCTCCGAAATGCATCTTCCAGGCAGATGAGTTTTCACTGAAGAGCTTTTCGTGGTAGAAACACAATCAGAGTGCTTGTCAAAACACTACCGAGGGGCGACCCCGCTTAGAAAAGCTTCTTTCTAATTAAAACAACTTGTTTCTTAATCTTTGATGTAGCTTTTCCCGGTGATTGAACCCTGAAATTTCTGTGCGGTAGGCGCAGCACACTACCACCACACCAGACACTCGGGGTACTGGCCAAACATAATAACCATATTTTCGGCATCTTTGAGCCTGTCTACTCTCCTTGAGGTGTCATTCAGATTTATCCTTGATGGATTTAAATGGCTGGTTTTAGAAGAAAAGCAGGGAGATCACAATTTTAGGTATTGCCAGGAAGTTTCATGACTCAAGTGTATGAAAAAAAGTGGACTTAGAGAGATTTCCTGGAATCATCCAGCATCATAAACTCCAATGTGTAAAAGCTGACCAGAATGCGGCCTTCTTATTTTTCTTGCTCATCTCTCAATTCAAACAATCCATTCGTAATTTAACAAAAGAGTCTTCATTTCCTAACTTTCATTCATTTTTAACGCGCTGCTCATTTAGTCATTTGTTCTATGTAATTTTCAATTTCCGATTGCTTACTTTAGATTTTCATTTTTATTGCAAATTTTTCATTGTCTTCTTCCTTCTCACTTGCAATGTGCAGTGAGTTCAAAAGGAATTTGCCGCAACGAATCTAATTTGATTGCACGACGCGAATTGCAAACAAATTCAAATTGACATTGCTCTCTTAGCAGCAGCAACAATCGAACCACAACAACAAAGAAAATAAAAACCAAGGTGAATTGAGACGCAAGTGGTGCTGAGTGCCACTTAAAAATGGCGGCAAAAATGGCGCTACCAAAGAACAACTCAGGCAATAAAATAAAGGAAGAAAAAATGACTGTAAACGAACAATCAAATGCCAGAACAATCCGTGAAAAATATATTGAAAAATCTAATCGAAGCATTGCAAATCGCTAACTATTATGAATAACAGCAACAACAATAATAACAATTGTTGGACGGAAATTGCCAATTGTTGACATTTGGCGTTTGCAGCGGAGTTGTATTTGTTTTAACTTCTTTCACTGGAAGCATTCATAGCACAAACCTGTTTAGTGTTACGTTGGCAACGTGTTGCGAGGGTGTTTTGTAAACGATGCCACGCCTATGTATAGTAGAAAGAAGTTAAATTCGCTATACCACCCCAAATCATTGAATCAGAAATATTTGGTGTGATGGTAGCATTCTCCGCCTACCACACCGCAGATTCTGAGTTCACACTCCTGGCAAAGTAAAATCAAAATTTTAGGAACAAGGTTTTTCAATTAGAAGAAAATTTGTCTAAGGGAGGTCGCCCCTCGGCAGTGTTTGGTAAGCTCTCAGGGTGTATTTCTGTCACGAAAAGCTCTCAGTGAAAACTCATCTGCCTTGCAGATGCCCTTCGGAGTCGGCATAAAACAGGTAGGCCCCGCCCGTCCCGCCAATTTGTAGGGAAAAATTAAAAAAGGAGCACGACGCATATTGGATTGGGAGGTTATTGCGTCTTACATTTATTCATTTTATTTTTAAATAGTGTAAGTGTGCGCCGAATGGAAGATGGCAGATAGAGAAAATGAGAAAAGGACTCTCCCTAGGAAAACGCGCGTCACTCTAGCTCAACTTTGATCTGGGTCCTATAACAGGTTAAACTTTTACCTATTCCGAGTCAACCTCGACATAAAAAGTATATGGTCTGCTTGCAATGTGTCAACACATGACACCAACTATCTCTTCAACTGTATTGTGGAACCATCGGCTCTAACACCCCTCTCATTATGGTCCACCCCTGTTGAAACAGCAAGTTTGCTTAGACACCCGTTAGAGGACATTGATGACAATTTGTGATTGGTCGCACTTTTTGGATGTGGCGAAGCACTGCTACAACAACAACAACAACATGAAGAAAAGGAAAGGTAGGACCATTTTTCAAAACAACGTTTTTAAGGTATACCAGTTTGTTATACAATCGAGAGAGGATGGGAAATACTTAGCAGTGCTGCAGGGAGGTCATTACTAAACAGTTCATCAGCAGTTGTGTTTTTTGAATGCCCTTACTCTAAGCTTATTACGCATGTATGTATATGAGTGTAAGAGTGCGAATGTAGTAGTTGACGCTGGCTGGCTGGCTGCCGCGAACAAATGTCATAAAAATATGCGACATTTCGCTTTTATTGCTTTTAAAAACTTTATTTCCATCGATAGCGATGTCTTCAGCACTCTCCATGCCAATGGAATTTTGTATTATTATGAGTTTGTGTACTCATAAGTAGCAGCTCAATATGTATTTAGTATGAGTACATACCAAAAACAAAAATATTTAATTTCTCAACTTCCCTTTTACAAGCATTTATTACAATTGCCACTTATGAATGGTTTAAATGAAGAAATTGGCGTGAAATTCACCAACGATTCTATGAAGTCAGAAAATTGTTGACTCTTCAACCTTTCTAGAAAACTTTTAGAAAGTGTTTCTGAATGACGCAGCGCTTTATAATTTTGATGTGTAAACATCTTTTCGCATTTTATGGGGGAATTGTTGTTGTTTTTCTAGCGATAAAGACACTCCGCGAAGATTTTGGAGAGTATTATCGATGTTGGTGATCCTTTGCCGGATATAGAACCAGTATGTTTTGGTAACAATAGTAGTGGTAATATGACCACATAGGCCATCCTGCCCCCACACCCTAGCTTCATGAGAAACTTGGGGTCAACAGAGCTTCGCCTGCTAAATAAGTGCATGATATATGCATATTTGTAACAGGATTCGCCTCGCTTACGTGGGGTTGAAATTGGATTGCAGAAGCTATGCATTGCGTTTATCAATCCCCTTGAATCCCTATAGGGCTTTTTGGAAATTCAAAATGTAAACGTAAGCGTAGTCTTTGGAAGTAATGTGTTATATGGGGAAATGTAAAGAAAGTGCTATCGTTTTGCGGTTAAAAAAATAAATAAAAAGTAAGGAAGGCTAAGTTCGGGTGTAACCGAACATTACATACTCAGCTGAGAGCTTTGGAGACAAAATAAGGGAAAATCACCATGTACGAAAATGAACCTAGGGTAATCCTGGAATGTGTTTGTATGACATGGGTATCAAATGGAAGGTGATTAGTATTATTTAAAAGGCAGTGGGCCTTAGTTCTATAGGTGGACGCCATTTCGGGATATCGCCAAAAGGTGGACCAGGGGTGATTCTAGAATGTGTTTGTACGATATGGGTAGTCAAATGAAAGGTGCTAATGAGTATTTTAAAAGGGAGTGGGCCTTAGTTCTATAGGTGGACGCCTTTTCGAGATATCGCCAAAAAGGTGGACCAGGGGTGACTCTAGAATGTGTTTGTACGATATGGGTATCAAATGAAAGGTGTTAATGAGTATTTTAAAAGGAGTGGGCCTTAGGTCTATAGGTGGACGCCTTTTCGAGATATCGCCATAAAGGCGGGTCAGGCGTGACTCTAGAATATGTTTTGTACGATATGGGTATTAAATTAAAGGTATTAATGAGGGTTTTAAAAGGGAGTGGCCCTTAGTTGTATATGTGAAGGCGTTTTCGAGATATCCACCAAAATGTGGACCAGGGTGACCCAGAACATCATCTGTCGGGATACCGCTAATTTATTTATATATGTAATACCACGAACAGTATTCCTGCCAAGATTCCAAGGCTTTTGATTTCGCCCTGCAGAACTTTTTCATTTTCTTCTACTTAATATGGTAGGTGTCACACCCATTTTACAAAGTTTTTTCTAAAGTTATTTTTTGCGTCAATAAACCAATCCAATTACCATGTTTCATCCCTTTTTTCGTATTTGGTATAGAATTATGGCATTTTTTTTTCATTTTTCGTAATTTTCGATTTCGAAAAAGTGGGCGCGGTTATAGTCAGATTTCGGCCATTTTTTGTACCAAGATCAAGTGAGTTCAGATAAGTACGTGGACTAAGTTTAGTAAAGATATATCGGTTTTTGCTCAAGTTATCGTGTTAACGGCCGAGCGGAAGGACAGACGGTCGACTGTGTATAAAAACTGGGCGTGGCTTCAACCGATTTCGCCCATTTTTACAGAAAACAGTTGTAGAATCTATGCCCCTACCAAATTTCAGAAGGATTGGTAAATTTTTGTTCGACTTATGGCATTAAAAGTATTCTAGACAAACTAAATGAAAAAGGGCGGAGCCACGCCCATTTTGAAATTTTCTTTCATTTTTGTATTTCGTTGCACCATATCATTACTGGAGTTGAATGTTGACATAATTTACTTATATAAAGTAAAGATATTCAATTTTTTGTTAAAATTTTACTTTAAAAAATTTTTTTTTAAGTGGACGTGTTCTTCATCCGATTTTCTAATTTTTATTTAGCACATATATAGTAATAGTAGTAACGTTCCTGCCAAATTTCATCATGATATCTTCAATGACTGCCAAATTACAGCTTGCAAAACTTTTAAATTACCTTCTTTTAAAAGTTGGTGGTGCCATGCCCATTGTCCAAAATTTTACTAATTTTTTATTCTGCGTCATAAGGTCAACCCACCTTTGAAGTTTCATCACTTTATCCGTCTTTGGCAATAAATTATCGCATTTTTTCGGTTTTTCGAAGTTTTCGATATCGAAAAAGTGGGCGTGGTTATAGTCCGATATCGTTCATTTTAAATATCGATCTGAGATGAGTGCCCAGGAACCTACATACTAAATTTCATCAAGATACCTCTGAATTTACTCAAGTTATCATGTTAACGGACAGACGGACGGACGGACATGGCTCAATCAAATTTTTTTTCGATACTGAAGATTTTGATATATGGAAGTCTATATCTATCTCGACTCCTTTTTATACTCGTACAACCAACCGTTATGCAATCAAAGTTAATATACTCTGTGAGCTCTGCTCAACTGAGTATAAAAATATTCTCCCGATTTACCTCCGAGTAGATTGAGGCCGATCTTCCCCTTTAATTTACGTCGTGCTGGTTTCAGTTTTCCCTACAAATTGGCGGGACAGAACCTACATGTTTTATGCCAATTCCGAACGGCATCTGCAAGGCAGGTGAATTTTAACTTAGAAGCTTTTCATGGCAGAAATACACTTCGAATGTTTCGCCATATCACTTTTTTCTAAATTTCTCACCTAAATATTACTTCGCCACGGAGTTAATCCCAGGAGTTGCGGCGTGGTAGGCGGAGCACGCTATCACCACACGACGGCGCTCTCCATTTTGCTCTTATTATTGTCGATTTGTTATTGAAAAATTGTCGATTGATTATTAATTGATTTGTCAATTCGTTATCGAAAATAAATCGTTTATTTATCGAAAAGTTATCGATGCATTATCAACAAGTTATCGAAATGTTAACAGTTTTTAATCAAAAATGTATCGTGCTTTTATCGGAAAGATATCGATTTGTTATCGGAGTGTTACCAATTTTTTATGCATATCTCATCAAGTAGTCGAATTTTACTTCACATCCTCATGCAATAGAAACTTGGAAATATTTCTCTTTTCTGCACATTTAATTTCGGGGAGAAAATTCAAAAATTCAATTTTCAAAAAGCAAATAAACAATGAGATTGAAATCACATTGAACTCGATGAGCTGACAGCAGCTCCCATATGCCTTTTGGATACATAAATGAAAATGTTTTCACGATAACGCCCCTCTTCTATTTTTGCGTTCTTATTTTATGCGCTTGAATTTATTACCGTTATTATCAAAATTAAAAATCTTTTGCGCTAAAAACTTTGTAGTGATTTCTAATTTTTTCCCCCAGTCCACTTTCGTTCGATTATAAGCCAATATTAATAATGACAACCTCCGCAACCCTCACACCATTCAATTGTTATTGTAAAATTATGAAATTCATTTGCCGTGTGGGTGTAATATAAATTTTTTGCTTGTTTTTATTTCATTGTTGTTGTTGCACCTGCCTTCACTGTGTGGGTGTTAATTCGATTTATACAATTTAATTAGATTTTTGTTTTCGCTTATAAATTATATTTTGCTGCAGCATGCAATTGACACCAACAACTGTTCGACAAATTTTATGACATAATTTATTAGCAAAAATATTGTATAAATTTTGTGCACTTTCTAATTAATTAATTGTAATGCGGTGCCATTAATTTTCTGCATATTTGACGTCAATTTTGACTTGAAGTCAATTATGTTAATTAGTTTTTGACTTTTTTATAAATACTAGATCGTACACTTGCGAGTTCCTGAAGGAGACCAAACACTACCAAAATCATATAAAGCAGACACCCAAGGGAGACTCATGTCACTCTGGTTTATGTTGGCTTAGAGTAAAGACGTTGACCCAAAAATATTTTTGATTTCAGCAGGGCCGAGCGCCGTTAAACAGTCGATGAAGTGGATGGTCATACATCACATACATATCCTAGCCAGAGGAGGACATCAGCAAAGGAAGTGCTCACACTTTCTATCTCTTCTTTGTACTATTGCTCCGTATAAATAATCGTTGGGACTCATCCACGGTGGCTGTTAAAACATACATACCTATGAATGGTCCTAAGTATCAATGGTCATTCGGATTAATTGGAACCCGTTTCCCCTCAGAAGCCGGTTTTTGTATCGGAGCGAATAGGGATTTTCCAAACTATGGGATGTAGAGTCAGTGTAACCTCATCCATTTGGGGGAGATTGCGTCTGTTTGTTGAGGCGAACCACTGCTACAGATAAAGAAGATGATAATTACGACCCTAGTTCTTTTCTAATTAATGTGGAATCAATTTCAAGAAAATCTCACATGTGGGTTCCGTTTTTCATCCGGCATAACTTTCCTTGGTGAAACCATATACGACCCAATTATCGCACGCAGCTAGAGAAGAATCAATGTGACTCAGCTAATTTAAACTCGGTATATTTAGTGCCCTTCGTCGCTGGTTCGCCGCCAGCTCAGTTTCCAGGTACCTTACTGACCAGAGACCCGAGAGGCCAATTCGCGTATACACTGACTGCAGTCTATTCCTAGCTTCGATGAAGTGCTTTTGATATGATCTCTGCTTAACTGTCATAGTTTATTGTTAAGGAACCTATAAGTAAAAAGAATAATATATCCTAATTAGATATTATATTGCCATTAAGTTTCGGCCATCCCCGACAACGTTAGAATATAACCACGGTAGGTATGCCTGTCGCAAGAGGCGACTAAAATACCGGATTCAAGGGGTTTGTGTAGCGCAGCCCTTTCAGGTTGCCAGCGCAATACATAGCTTCTCCAAACCCAATTGTCAACCTCCCTATACTTGGCGAATCCCGTTTCATTAACAGCCGAGGCTCTGGCGACCCCGAACTCCTCATGGATCGGGGGGGTGTGAGGGCGGGATGGCCTAGAAGGTTGCATGTGGTCATAACAAATCGTTCCCGAGATGGTCGGGCTTGGTACCGGAAAGTACCGGATATGCATCCGCAAGGACCATCAACTCGATAACACTCCCCAAGGCCTTCGGGGAGTATCCTTATCGCGACAAAAACAACAACAACAACAACGCGATAACGTTATCTGAGCTCAGAGTAGGCTTTTGGTTCCATTAGTGCCTCTCTTTGATTTTAGTTGACGTCCTTTATCGGCAATGCTACACAGAAGACAAGCATGGCCAAATCTGAAATAAACCTGGGACTGTATTCAGAACTGCGTTACAAATTGTTTGTAGTTTAGAGTTAGTTTAAGGTGAGGTGGGAGCTTCAGATTTAAACGTGTGTGGTGTTCTTAAGGGTATTCTATGGCGCGACCATATTGGTGGTGCAAGCTTCTTTTAATGCTCTCACTTGCAAGATTTGGGCATTAATTTAAGCGTCATAATCAGGAGGATTCCACATAAAAAATACGTGGATATTTCTGCTGAATAGAGGCCTTAGCATTATATTAATCTCAGTCATCCCACTTTCCGAACGCGAAAGGCTTAACCAACCGCAAAGATTCTCTTTAATTTCAGTTCAAACATCTGAATAAAGACTCCAAGTACCAATTCATCTTCCTTTGAATGGCCTGCTAATAAAAAGAAAATACTTTTCAATTACTTTTCCGAACTAAATTTATGCGTATTTCAGCATGAACCATTATGACAGGGTGTCGAATATTTAAACCGTTACTAAATTACCAAATGCTACACAAATTTTATTTATTTTAATGCTGTTTGATATCTATTGATTGCTTTTATTGCTATAAATGCGAAAAGTGCAAAAAATTGGCGCATCAGTTGGTCGGCGCCTGTGTGTGACCACTAGACCCTTTTGTTTTTTAATAAATAAAATTAAACACACTTTTAACCCTTTCAACGCCGCACTAAGCCTCTTATATCCATGTACAATCATTCTATCCACTTGTTTGTGACCATAATAAAATAAAATTTGTAAAGCAAGCCAATTTTTAACGCACGTTTCGCAAATTTTACAACCTAAATCAAATACTACAACTGAAACAAAAAAAATTGGATATGATCTAATAAAAAAGGGTGAATAAATAAAAGTATTAAGCACCACATTGACCGCAACAACAAGCCAAAGGTAAAGTTAAATTGTAATTGAATTTAATATTTTCTTGGCTATTTTGCTCTGGTCTATTGATAAGGTCATTTTGGATGGTTGTAGTTAACCCTTTTTTTGCTTTGGTGAATCGCCACTTATAGGGGTACAAAATATTTTATGTACCGTATAATGGGGTGCAATGAACAGACGGCGACATTTTTTATGAACACAACAAATGTGGTCTTTGTTTTTTTTTATATGTATTGTTGAATTGAATTGATACTCCATTATGTTTTTTTTATATCCTTTTGGATAAGAAATTTTATCTATCAAATCATTAAGCTTAATGCAGGATATGCGGACCTTGACTGCGTATTGAATATGTGACGTGGATTGCGAAATAGGGCATTAAAAAGTGTCTTGCGATACAACGTAGTATTATAAAGTAGGCATTGATATTTCAGGCTGAGATCGAATGTCTCCAAATTATCCTGCAAAGAGTCCCGAGCCAATCCATAATGACCCCAAAAGTATCTCGAAAATGATTCCGAAATGACCATGGAATAGAACAATTTATACCGAAGCAGTCTTGAAACTATCCCACAAATATCTCAGCATTATAACTAAATGATCCTGATATGGTCCCGAAACAGTCTTATATGATTCCATCAGTGATTACAAATACCACCATGGAATTACCAAATTTTACGCAGTGGTTCTGGAAAAGTCTGGAATTTATTCCTAAAGAATTTCGAAACAATTCAAAAATGATCCCGAAGTGATCGCGAATAAAATACAGAAACTATCCCAACAAAATATTGAACCTTCCCAAAAAAAATCCGAAATGATCTCGAAACACTCACGAATGATCCCACAACAGTCTTGAAATAATCCCAAAAGATCCTGAAATGATCAGGAATACGATCACGATCCCCCAACCGTCTGTTATTTTCTTGAATTGAACCCAAAATTGTATTGAAACTATTCCAAAAAAATCCCGCAATGATCATGAATATAATTCAAAAATATTCCCGTAAAGGTCATGGATTTATCCCCAAAATACTTTTGAAACGGTCTTATCAGTTTCTCGAATTGACCCCAAATAAAATTGAAATTGTCCTAAAATGAGCCGAAAACAGTCTGTAATTATACAGAAAAAAAATCGAAATTATCATGGAATAGTCCCGAACATATACCGGAAATAGTCTTGGAACATTCCCCAAAATATCCCGAAATTAGTCCGCAAAAGTCCTGCAATAATCCTGAAAATATTTCCGTAAATATGTTGAATGGTCCCGGATTGATCCGAAAAATATATCAAAGCAATCCGCAAACTATATAGAAATAGTTCTAGAATGATTCAAACGATACCGAAAATAGATCATAAAACGATATCAAAGGTTCCGAAATAATGCCGAAACCGTACTGAAATTATCCCAATAAGATTCAAATTTCCACAATAAACAAAGTTCACATGTGAATGTCTGGAACCCTTAAACCGTGATCCACCACTGCTCTATCACCGTAGTCTGGTTGAAGCACTAATTCTTTCAACCTATCATTGGTCTTGCACCATTAATAATTTGGGCGTATTAATTGTCTTCCTTCTAACAGACTTCGTGTAGATTCAGTATGCGGCAGAGAACGTAACGCTTCTAAGCAGACTGATCGCAAACATCAGTGGACGAATAGGAAGCAGAAGCAGCTACTAAACTCACAACATTTGTATACTGAACAGAAGCTCTCAGAATAACCTCCGCTGATCATGGACGTTAAGAAATGCAGCTAGAGATGCAAAGTTGGAATATATGAAGTGCAGACGAAAGCTAGTTTGAGCATACTATGCATTTCAATTCAAAGACGATAATTTCATTGAAAAAGACGCAGCCATCTAGAACTCTGCAAATAAGAAACTTCACAGAAGCTGCACACAGACGAACTCTGGGGGAGGCATAAGGCACTAAACATTATTCTCAAAGGTTGCGCTCAAAGCGAAAGCGGTATCACGGTGGGCAATTGTTCCGAAACTTCGTTAGCAACTATGATATGGACCATTGGGACCCGCCAATTCGTAGGGAAAATAAAAGGAGCACGACGCAAATTGGAAAAGAATCTCGGCCTAAATATCCTCTGAGGTAAATCGTGCCAAGTATTTATTTATTTTTTTATTTTTCATTATTGTTACAAAAGTTTAAACATATTTTTATTTTAAGCAAAATGCAATACTATGCTAAGAAAAAAACATTGCCATTCTATTGATTGGACAATCGTTGAGGATTTGCTGACCAAATATGACGCACACGTGCAAGATGTTTTGATAACTTTTGCAATACTTTACCCGAAGAACACAAATCAACGCGCACACAGCCTTGCATACGTACATGGCCAGAGTATTTGCTTGCCTTAAGGTTGTCACGCACTGAGCGAATAAACAAAGGTGTGAAAACGTTTTGTAGAGACGCCATCAGCGCACTCCCACGCCCACCGACATCCACCCTAAAGTCGAAGAGCCCCTTTGCATAACAGCAAGTCAAAAGGGTTGCACACATGTGACAGGACTTACCTCATATTCATGCATACTTACATATGTAGGTTTGTGTGTGCATATCCTTCAGGGGTGTGCTTTTAGCTGTCATAACTGATCCATTTCATTTTGACTCGTTATAAATTGTTTGTTTATCCGCTTGATTTGAAGTATTACCTTTTATTGGCATCATTTCTTCTCCTTTTTTTGTGTGTTTTTTAGCAATTTTTTGCTTGTTATTTTCGTACTTATTGTTATTGTTCTGTCGTATTTGGATTTTATATCCCCTAAGCCTTCATAGGGCGCAATGCAGGATAACCGTTTGCTTTTTTATTTTATAATTTTTTTTTCATCTTTTATTTAGCAACTGATGCCATAAAATTTATTTTATAGCCAAATGGAACATCAACAACAGCGCTGAGCTTGTTTTGTGTGGCGTTTAGTATTAGCCATTGCGTCCTCGCTCCTGCCTTTGCTGCTTGCTTTGCTTTAGCATTGATCTGTGCTGTCATAAATGTTTGATTGTACCTGCGTGTCCAGCATTGATAATTGGAGCCAATCCGTTTGTTGAAGTTGTAGCGGGAGTGCGAGATTTACACCCCGTGGAGCACGCCGTTGCTGACGTTGAATCGCCATCACATAAATGCCATTCATTTACATAGATTCATATATGTTTAGATTAGGGTGTGATGTTTTAAACGGATTATTTTCTGAATACGTTTTTGCTGTCACTAAGTGTTGTTTTAGTTGATAAATTTAGTTTGCGCAAGAAAAGCTCCGAAAAAAGTCACTATGTTTTAGAATGCTTTTGATGTTTTGTACGCATATTAAACTATTTTATATATAGAAAGCTGACCCGAGTATGTATGTATTTGTATTTATTTACTAATTAAACATTAGTACAATAAGAATTTTATACTATTTTTACACACGGTTTATTGAATAATAAAGGCAGTTTTCTACATTAAGGCGCTTATTGAGCTCAATCTTCCCTACAAAATTCGAATCTATAATTATTTCATTAGTGACTAATCGGATGCCTAATTAAATCAAAAGCCCAATGCAACTCTGTTGGCAGCGTTCAATTTCCTAGTTTTTGGTGGGTTCAGTGCTTAAAAATGTCATTTGTCAAAGTAAATGTCATTGTCTGTCATGGCATTGTCATTTTATTCGCTTGACATTTCATCCTTCATTTTAATCGAGCAGCTACTTCTGTGTGAAAGCAAAAAATTTACGATTTCATGAGAAGGTGAAATGAGATCATTAAGTTTCTGTGTGAAAACAGTATAAGACTTAGTCTTTTATAGTAGTTTCTAAATAACCTTGCAAAATCCCAAGTTTTCGATTTTGGTAATTTAAAAAAATATATATAAATTTATAGAGATTTCTTACAATAACATTTTGAACCAGATAATATGGTATGGACCTTGTCCTTCAAGATGGCTAAAAACCAAGGTGAAGAGATGCTTAAAGGGTACGGCCAACTTATACCAGTCTTGGGAGTTTCGACCCCATTTTACTAAAAAGGTGCCATTATGGAAAACTTTTGACCAGATATTCGTGCTCAGCGTAAAAAAATCCCCAAAATGCATTTGGATTTGTATTATATTTATTAATATAATTAATAAAATATGGTAAGTAATTTAATTTAGTTATAGCTTTGCAAATTTTTTGGAAAAAAAGAACGTTCTCAACGACAAATTTGAGTAAAAGAAGCAGTACATACTAAAAATAAAGCAAATACAATCTCTTTTTGGAAAGATATGTATTTTGTGTGGCGGAAAATGCATTTTAGGGGGAAAATCCATTAAAATAAGTGTTCACACTTTGATTTTATAAGTTATCAAAGGGCTTTGGGAAGAATTCCCCAAGCATTTTCAAACAAAAAATAACGGTGCAAGCTCGTTTTGGTTAAAAATGATCCAGAACCACCGTGGTCATTGCCATCGACAAAATTTCAAATTTTCAGGAAACAAAGAACAAGTTTTTTAACAACTCACATAAAGGATTATTTATCTTTAACCTTATAAACACTGGCTTTACAATGGGGATAACAATGTAAAAACGTTCGGTATGGTCTTGAAAATGGCACCATTAATGATTTTATGATGATGACATTATATAACCACGTTGAACCTTCTAAGTCAACCAATCGCCTCCTTCCGTGATCCTCTTCTGCTTAATAAACAGGATTCACCACAGGTAATGGTTGGGAAAGCTATAAATTGCGCTACACAGCCCTAGAAATAAAATAAAAAACCTAATATTAACGCACCCTAATGTTCATGTATACATATTTATGTTTTTACTGCACAACACATACATATTTCAACCAAAGCTTGGTTATTTTTGCTGTAATTTTTTGCAATTTTTCATCGCTAACATTTTTGATTAATTGATGGCGCGCTTAGAAATCAATTTGTTGATTTGACATTTTTTTATTTATTTAGTTTTTGCATTTCATTGTGGAAAAATTAAGGGATTGCTTTGAATATGGCAGCCATCATTTTTTGGTGCGTGACTGGAATGCTGCTGTGAGATTCTATGATATACAGAAAGTAGGTAAGCAATTTCAAAATGTTGTCAAATTATATTGCATTACGTACCGAAAATTTTCAAAACACACTTAAATAATATGTTTGTGTGTACACTTATTGCAAAACGAAAATAAGAATATTAAAATTTTTTTACTGCAGCTATTTCAATGTTTTATTTATATATATACCACTTGTTGTTGTTGTTGTAGCGATAAGGACAGTCCCGAAGGCTTGCGGAGTGTTACCGATGTTGATGGTACTTTGCCGGATGCAGATCCGGTACGTTCCAGTAACAAACATTATTGCGGTACTGGTCCGACCATCTTGGAAAGATTTGGATTGACCACATGAAATCGTCTAGGCCACCCCGCGCCCTCCCACCTCCTATATCCATGAAGGCTTAGCACCCTTCGAAATGGATCTACATATCTGCGCAGCTATAGCAGGTTGTCTGAAAAATTTTCTGGCTACTATCCAAATACAAAATACAATTTTACAATTATAGAAAAATTAAAAAAAAATGATTATCATAAAAATTACACGGAGCTACAAAAAAAGAATTCAAAGCTCTTTTGAAGTGACCCAGTGTACGTTGTAGGCCTTGACGCGTACATCATCATAATGTGTTTCAAAATTGCCAAATTTTCAAGTTATTGTCCAAAAACCGTTTTTCGTCAACTGCGCGCATTCTAACAATCATAACGTCGTCATTTTTTAACCCATTCGATGGCTTTACGGATTTGGAAAGAAGAAGATTCAAGCTTCAAGCTGATATATATTTGTTTATACTTTATACGAAAGAATTGGACATTTTCCAAAAGTTATCTAAGATTTACCCATTTTTTCCCCGTTTTTCACAGTTCAACGTTTTTTTTATGTAACATGTCATAAAAAAATTTCTTTTTTACATTCATTCTGAAAGAACTATTCATCGGGAGAAAGAAAAGTCATGGTTATCAAAATCGGTTGATAAATGTTTAAGTTACGACGCTTATTGTAAACAAGAAAATTAATAAAAAAATTCTATCAGTGGTCTGTACTCTGTTAGTTGCTGTGAATCACATGCATAAATTGAAAATATTTTCATACCTTCCTTGATTATGCGTCACTTAGTTTTGGAAAACACGACTTTCAAGTGCAAAAAAAGCCTCGCTGTTTTTGTCAAGTCGTTTGTCAAACTGCTTCATGTATCCCAACTTGAGGTGTAGCGATGGCAAAATAACTTTATCGTTCTGAACGAGTGGAATGTTTTTTTCTTCCTATTTCGAGTGTTTTGCTAAACAGCCATTCACTTATTTTGAAATTATCTTTTCCTCGACTGTCCCATTCGCACAGATAACAAGGATATTTTGTGTATCATCCTTGCATTCCGAAAAGAATTATCAGAACTTTCAAATCACAAACAATTGATTGCTATTTCTGCCAAACAAACACCGTTGGACATCACTATAAAACCCGTGACGGGCATAAAATATGCTGATGTAGTAACCGTATCTCGCCCAATAAAGAAAGAAAAAACGAATACTCTTGTTGCAACTCTTGAATCGAAAAATGCATTGGAATTTGAAGAAGAAAATTCTGATGGGTATTCTAGAACGTCATGTAGTCTCAAGTGAAGATTTCGTGATCTTGTGCGTGATTTAGGGTTGTCTTGAAGGCACACAGAAATTTTGGGCTCTAGGCTAAAACAATAGAATATTGTGTAA
Source organism: Eurosta solidaginis (assembly GCA_029619165.1). Classification (NCBI taxonomy): domain Eukaryota; kingdom Metazoa; phylum Arthropoda; class Insecta; order Diptera; family Tephritidae; genus Eurosta; species Eurosta solidaginis. The sequence goes on along the minus strand of JARSSU010029289.1, from coordinate 44,653 downwards.
AAAACTTTAACGCTACATTCCCGAGGGATGACAAACTTCGTCCTTCGAAAAAATATTCCGAGCTGACGACGTCAACAAAGAATTTGTTTATTGTTCAGATATAGATGAGCTCTTTGTTTGTCTTGATCACGAATACCAACCAAGAGTGGCGTTTAGTTTTGGACGGTTTATGAAAAAGTAAGTGTTTTATCGAAAATGTCTTTACAATTGAAAAAAAGTTTACTTACGTAAATTTTTTTGATCTGTAAACTCATTAGGTTTGAAAGCTGTCCTACTGCATAACGAGAACCAGTTTCCATCAGCTCCAATAGCATACGCTATCAATATGAGAGAAACATATGCGACAATGGAGACAATTTTACACTCCATAGATTATGATAAGCATCAAAGGCCAATTGTTTGTGATTTGAAAGTTCTGACAATTCTTTTCGGAATGCAAGAGGATACACAATCTGTACGAATGGAATAGTCGAGGAAAGATAATTTCAAAATCAGTTAATGTCCGTGTAGAAAAACACTCGAAATAGGAAGAAAAAAACCGCTACACCTCAAGTTGGGCTACATGAAGCGGTTTGTCAAACAACTTGACAAAAACAGTGAGGCTTTTTTTGCACTTGAAAGTCGTGTTTCCAAAACTAAGTGACGCATAAATCAAGGAAGCAAACCTGAGAAAAAAGTGACAAAGAAAACTTTTGTAAAAAGTCCCAATTTTTTTGTATAAAGTATAAAGAAATATATATCGGCTTAAAGCTTTAATCTTCTTTCCGAAACCGTAAAGCGATCGAAAATCGGTTAAAACATGATTGTTAGAGTGCGCGCAGTAGGCGAAAAACAGTTTTTAGACAATAACTTGAAAATTTGGTTGTGTTAGAAAATTTTGAAACATATTATCATGATGTACTCATCAAGGCCTACAACGGAAACTAGGACACTTTAAAAGTGCAAAATCACTATAGCCTTGTGTTATTGTTCTGACCTTGAGCCAGCGAAGCTCGGCCCAAAATCTTTTCGGAGACTATCTCGCTTTGTATTTTTTTTAAGTTCTTTTCCTTTCTTGCTTAATAGTCACTTAACTGCGATAAATCGGTTTTTTTTTGAATTTGTGGTAACTATAAATATAGGAAATTTCACAACAGGATGCGAATTTACTCAAACCCTAAATAATTTGATTTACAACAGTGTATAACTTATCTACTGAACACAACACAAATACAGCAACAAAAATAATGTTGATAAGAATCGAAATATTTTGTTCGAATTAAAAAAATAAAAAACACTGAAAAGTGCGTCAGTTGCTGCAGCCATCATTTTCCTAACTAACAAGGTTATAAATTATGCATATATGTATGTATGTATGTGCATGCGACTATACAGATATATTTAATTCAATGTATATACCTTTATATATAAACATAAAACGAGAATTTTAAATTGATTAACACAAAATGGGCGTTGTTCTCTTACCTGCTGGTGTAAGCCGCCTTACAATTTCCTTTCCATTCATTTCAATTTACCCCTCCAAAACTATTAACAAAATTGGCCACATCAAAACATTTATGATTCTCCAAAAGACTTATGTCGCCTTTGGCCAGCAGTTAAGACCTTTTATGCGTGTCTGGCAAATAGGTGTGAAAGATCGTTAGCAACTTAAACAACATGCTCTAATCAAAAGTAATGGAAAAATAAAAATCAGAATAAGAATTCGAAACGAGTAGAGGAAATCATAAAGTCGCAATTAATACACAATTTACCAACTTTCAAGGCAACCAAAACAAAAAGCGCATTATTGCCACTGTAAAAAATGTGCGCAGTTTGAAGGGGAATCTCCATTTTCTATAGTTCCATTGTTGTTGTGTAATTTTGTATACAAATTTACTTACCAGTATTGTTGTGTTGTAGAATTAGCTCCAAGATTCAGATAGGTTTCAGTTTTTGGGAAAAATTGAAACAACTTGACTTCAGAACGGACAAGGCGATAGTTGTTTCCATTATAGCTTGTAAACTTCTTCAAAACCATTTTTTCTGGGTGTAAGATTCGAATCCGCGTTCTTGCGATGATCGATCTTTTGGCAAATAGGTCGACCAACGCCTAATCTTAGTTGTTAAAGTTAAAAATTTGTTGTTGAAAATTTATCAATCTGTTATAAGATCTTATCGATTTTATATCGACTTATTATAGAAAAACTATCGATTATTTATCGTTAAGTTATCGATATGTTATCAAAAATGTTTAGAAAAGTTATCGATTTGTTATCGGAGTGTTATCAATTCTTCATCGCTGTGTTATGGATTTGTTACAGAAAAGTTACAGGGTTGTTAACAAAAAATATCGATTAGTTATCGTAGTGTTATGGGCTTTGAATCGATTTGTTTATCGAAGACTCATCGGTGTTTTATGAAACATATACGAATAACACCTAAATATAATTTGGGAGTGGTGACGGATTTGGAAGTGGGAGGCAGATAAATGGAATAAGGTACGACCAAATATAAGAAGAACAAGTAAGGAAGTCTAGGTGCGGGTGAAACCGAACATTACATACCCAGCTGTACACTTGAAATGCTGTTGTTGTTTGTTTCGAGTTATGGCTCCCGAAACATTGAGAATTGCTTAGACAAAAAAGGGGCGGTGCCACAGCCCATTTTCAAAATATTAGTGTTTTCCAATTTAATGTTATAATACAATTTAGAAAGTAAAATTCTATTGATACAAAGCTCTTTTCACTAAGATATAGCTTATTTTTTCGTCTACGACCCTTTTAAAATATTTTTATATAAAAGTGGACGTGAGTCTTTAACCGATCTCGTCCATTTTTTCTAGAAATATTTCCTGCTATACGGAAAATTTGTGTACCCAAGTTTATTACGATCCGTTTATTTTCTTCGAGTTATGGCTCCCGAAACATAGAATTGCTTACTCGAAAGGGGCGATTGAATTTTAAAATTTTTCCAATTTATTGTTATAAATCCACTTGGGAATGAAATACCTTGATATAAAGCTCTTTTTTGCAAAGATAGCATTTTTTCGTCCACGACCCTTTTTTTATATAAAAGTGGGCGTGGTCTTAACCGATTTCATAATTTCTCTTCAAAGCATTCCTTATAGTAAAGGCAACCTCTTGCCGAATTTTGTTACGATAGGTTTAACGATTTTTGATTTATGATAATAATATTTGTAAAATTGATTTTATCACAAGTGGGCGGTGCCACGCCCATTTTAAATTGTTTTTTTTTCAAATTTTTATCAAGAGTCTCAATATCAGTTCACACGTCAAATTTCAACATTCTAGGTGTATTATTGACTAAATAATCAAGTCTTTGTGTTTTCCAAAATGTTATATATTGTGACGAATACTAGCAACACTAAGGGGGTACTATCATCTCTGAGCCGATACTAAGCAGTGACTCGTATGCACATCAACAAATCAATCATTATGTCTACCCATATGTCCATACGAGCAGCGGAGAAGAGACGCACAAACACATGCATATATCTTATCTGAGATGCTCCCAAAAGTAGGCAATTATCTGTGGAAGTGTCACTCACACATACACGCGCATATGAGAAGCTATACACATGCATCTGTAGTTATAATTTAATAGCAGTAACTAAGTAAATTCAGGAAGCGCCTAGAAGTATGCGAACGAGAAATCACAGAGTATAAAAGGCAGCAACAGTAGAGGCACGACAATCAGTTTGGTTTAAGCACGGTATCTGTTGCGAAGTATAAGTGTTATTGTGAAGTACTTTAATAAAGGCCATTTTGCATTATTCAATATTGGAGTTATTTATTCAACAGTTTAGCGATTCGAACGTTAGCAGAAGATTTGGTATAAGCGCAATTTCAGTAAATTCGTTACAATATTATAAAAATGTGCGTGGTTATCATCCCATTTCGCTCATTTTCAATACCAATCTATTCTGGGTTCAGATAAGCTCTCTATATTTACTCAAGTTATCGTGTTAACGGACACGACGGACAGACGGATGGACGGACGTGGCTCCATCAAATTTTTTTTCGATACTGATGATTTTGAAATATGGAAGTCTATGTCTATCTCGATTCCTTTATACCTGTACAACCAACCGTTATCGAATCAAAGTTATAATACCCTTGTACAAGTACAGCTGGGTATAAAAATGGAAAATATTGGGATAGAGAGTGAAGAGAGGAAGCAAGGCTCACTTTTTAAATCTAAGCAAACCAATTATCGAACAGAACAAAGTCTGTGGGTACACTCGTAGTTTTGAAAACTTCCCCAAATACCATTGGTATACTACATCAAATGTCTTATCTCCTTCCAAGCAGCTTTCGAAACTGCATTAAGATGTTTAAATATGAATATTAAGAAATTGTAACTATTTAAATTATTTTAACGTATTTGCCTTTAGTTTTAAGCTGCGCAGCCATTTTTTTTGGTCTTTAGTGTTTTTTCTTTTCTTTTGTAAACACAGACACCTTTGACTCAACTCAAGCTTTTCTATGCTACTGTTTGAGTTATTAATAAGAAAAAATTACTTTTTACACGCCAATCATTTATATTGTTTAAAATCCTCTTCTTTTTCACGTTGCATTCACTTGTTACCCGCCATCATTAATTATCTTGAAAATTTTTCTCATTAAATGTGCGCTTTTATTGTGCATGCAAACACTTGTTCCCATTTCGCACTCAATAAGATTCCTCATTTGTTGTTGTAGCTTCTTTAGTTTGTGATGTGAGGCTTTGTTTAAGACATTCGCCGAATGAGCGTCCCCTGTCGCAGCTCTGATAGCTTTTGTAGCCATTGTTGCCAGGCTTTCGTGCAAATCAGGTTAATTACCATTAACATTGTTCCAAATGGGTAAGGGGAAGAATGGGAAGGAGGAGAGAAGCAGTTTCTTTCTTAATTATGTACAATTGTAATAAGCGAATAATGACTTGCACTGATTTTTTTCTCTTTACGGTATAAAAAACTCATCAAAAGCACCGTCTTGGTGTTTTAAATTGTGAATTGTACTTGCAACGATTGCTATATTAAAATATTAAGTTAGACATATATTCCACGCGATACTCATTTGAAGATGTCTAGACATTAGAGACGAAGCTCATAAATATGTAGGTACAAGAATTTAATCTTTCTTCTTACATCGACAATATTTCTAGACGCCATTAAAAGGTTAAATATGTAAATATGTAAATAATAAATATAAGCTGTTGGTTTTATTTCTACCGCCAATGAATCAAAGTTAATGAGCGCCAATACATCAATAAAGGAGTTGAGTTATAAAATTTTTAAATAAAACAAAAAATCCTTTTAACCGAAATCAATCTTTGTTTGTCATAAATAAACACTTTCAAGACGCTGTTAACCAGAAAGCATTAGCACATTTTTAAAATTTGATGTGCATAACATAAAAAGGAAATTAAATACACAAATAGCACACGACCATATACATATATATGTATGTACTAGGGCGGGTCGACTTAAAAACCGCTCATTGCTCTGTGAAAATCGTATTCTAGGGATCAAAATAAGAAACTTTGCCGAAGGAACCATACCTCTAAAACGAACTCTGATGTCCCCCCCTTTGGGTCGGACTTTTGGGTAGGGGACAATTTCAATTCTACCTGCTGTGGCTTGTGGTGGCTTAAAAAAAACAACACAAGCAATTTTACGACATGCAAATGCATCACAGTGATGCTTTGGTTCTAAAAGGGGGTTGTAAAAACGCTAATTTCTAATAATTTTTTTAATTTCTTTTCTATTACTAAGTTAAATTCATTTTTTCATTTACATATGTTCTGACTAAATAAATTTCTAAAGAGAAAAATAAACTCCAAAAAGAATAAACATAGGCATTTCAAAGTGGGATTTTTCAAATTTTGCCCCTACGACCCAAAGGGGGGGGACATCAGAATTCCTTTAGAGGTATGGTTCCTTCGGCAAAGTTTCTATTTTGATCCCTAGAATATGATTTTCACAGAGCAATAGGCGATTTTTTTGCCTCCCCACAAATCGACCCGGCCTAATATGTACATATAAAGATATATGCATTGCAAAGTAGCCGAAAATGCGTATTGTGTCCTTTTCTAAAAGGAGGCAATGCATTTAGTGGCCTCAGATGACTGGTCAGTTTTCATAGAAGATGCTAAGTAGGAAGCGCTCGCTTTACAGCTACTGGTTTTTTCATATTTGTGGAACATGATGCATTATTTGAAGAGGCTCCTTTTATAAAAACTACTCGTTAGGGAGACAGTCCGCAACTATGATAGCGTGCTCCACTACCACACCGAAGTTTCTGGCTTCAACCCCGCGCAATACTTTAGAAACAAATTTGTTCAATTAGAAAACGTTTTTCTAAGCGGAGCCGCCGCTCGTGATTCATTTGGCAAATACTCCAAGTGTACTTCTGCCATGAAAAGCTTCTCCCGTAAAAACTCATCTGGCTTGCAGATGCCGTTCGGAATCGGCGTAAAACTTTTAGGTCCCGTCCCGCCAATTTGTAGGAAAAATTAAAAGGACCACGACGAAAATTGATAGAGAAGCTCGGCCTTAAATCTCTTCGGATGTTGTCACGCTAAAGAGTCACTCAGCCTATTTAGATTAGTCTCTTCAATGACGACCCACGGCTCAGGTGTCAGAAACTATGATTTGAGCCAACTACTAGGATAAGCCGAAAGTTGCGACTATTTTCTCGCCATAAAATTTGCCTTGCGAAAAAGAAATGTGTGGGTTTAACTAATAGTTTCCGAATTAGGAGGAAAAATTAAAAAGTAGCACCCCCAAAATTGGAAGAGCAGCTCCGCCTTGACTTTCCCCAAATTATGTTTCGCAAATTATTATTATTACTATTGTTATTATTCGAAATTAAGAGTACAAGTTGGAACATTCCAAAACCCTTGTTTCGTACTGATATACAATACAATACCAGCTGAAAAAAACGATGAGTTTTGACCAGTTTGCGTGTTTCCATATTTCAGACGATCGACATTAATGGCAACCAAGCTAAACTTCATATCTTCATCATTTAAGAGCTGCAGTGAGCTCATATGAGTTACATAAAAACAAAATATTTCAAAAATTTGTCCCTTTACTGTGCTTCATAATCTGAAAATAATGAGGTTTGGATAACCAGTGTAGCTGCTAATTTTACTGCCCCTCCAGTCTTGAAAAAATGGGGACTACTGAATATATCCCCCATGTACACGGATCAGCCATGATACTTTTGGGACAGCTGTGCTTCTTACGGTACAGAAATCTACTTGATTTTATATGTAATTCGGGAAGATTAGAAATAAATTACAAAGGGGTTACAGTGGCCTGCATGAGTGCCGTTTTCAGCGCGTTTGTGGTGTCATTCCGACGAAGCACTAAAAGTTTTGGCATATAAATTTTTTGGCTGTGACTGGCAGGCTATTGAAACCATTATATTTTAAGTATTTGATAAAAATTATCAATCGGCACCATTTTGCATATCAACTATATAAAAATCCTCTGCTTGGCATTATCAAGAAAAAAAAATAAATAAAATAAATTAAAATAAAATAAACACAATAAAATATCAATTTGATGATGGATTAGCTCGAAACACACACCCAACAACAGATCACTGTATTTTCGAATCATTACCTTTAAGATGAAAACCAATTTGTCCCATGGATATCATCGACTAAGCCTGTTGTCGAAAGTACCGATACCAACATTAACGGACTTTTTGAATCTTATGAGGCAGTGGAACAAACCTAGGGCATACACAATATTTTTTTGCGAAACTGAAGCCATTGCGCCGGATAACGGTAAGCGTAACTAAATCCGTTAGAATCATAAAAGAGTTCTCTTAGTCGAGAAGATCACAATTTCTTAAATATAGTGTGCACTTTGTTATGGGTAATCCAAACATAGAGATGGTACAAGAAATTAGAGGATGCAGAGAGCGGCACTTATTTCAGCATTTTCGGACTGGCTGGCTTAGGCATAATGTTTTAAGATCTGCTGTCGAGGTCGGAAGAGTTTCAAATTAGTAAAATCCTCATATTTTACTTCTTGTAGCTATAAGTGGACTCCTCGAAGGTTTTGCGAAGTTTGATCGATGTTGATGGTCCTTTGCCGGATATTGAGCAGGTACGCTTTAGAAAATGGAACCATTATAGAGCTAACCCGAACATCACGGAAACGATTTGATATGACCACATTGAACATTCTAGGTCATCCAACTTTTTGTTTCATCCGGAAAATCTGTACAATAAAAATAGCCCTATGTTGAAATTGTGCAGAACTCATGCAATCACTCAGCCATTTGAGCACTTTGCTGTTCACCACACTTGAAACTCACTCAACACAATCGCAAAGCAGAAACTGGATTCAAGCATTTCTCTCTCTCTCTCTCTTTTTTACCGCTGTGCTCAACAATGGCGTCCAAAATGTCGTCACTGTGCAAGTGTTAGTAGAGGTGTGGCCTAAACGTGTTTTCAATTTCCGTTTTTCCACCTTTCCATTTTTAGTAATCCAATAAGAAGGCCAAAGCTATATAAGTATGGTTGCCAGTATGTACGTGCGCTTGCATGTTTTGTAGGTGTGTGAATGCTATTGCCTGTTGATGTTTTTTGGTTGAGTAAATTAAAATTTTTGTATGTAGTTTATTATTAAATGGAGAGCCCCACCATACCATTCATGCGTCTGGCTATCGTGACTTTGCCGGACAGGGTGAAAACGTATAATAAATACCAATACGGGCATCCTACATGCTGGGTCGATTATTTTGCGCTTATATACATATGTACGTTTGTATGTATGTACATACAGAGTTATATTATATTTGTTCGTGCATGTATGCGCCAATGGGTAAATAAGGTAATAATTATTATTGTTATAATGAACAGATAAACAAGGTTGATATGAACCATTAAAAATTAAATTAAAATGTTAGAACTTATATTTAAAGTTTTTTTTTAGTATGCAGGAAAAGATATATCAAACATATCAATTATGGCGACATTTCTTTGTTAAACTTTGGGATAAGCTGAATCGAGGCCAGCTTAACTCAAATTTTTAAACAAACCAAGAGATTATTTTTAAAGCAACTCGGATTTGCGATGTTTTGCTTAACAATTTTTTTTTATTTAAACTCATGTGTTTTTGGTGTATGGTATATCTTGTAATACTTCCCATTATAGGTCGGTAGATGCAAATTTTAAGAGTTTGATTTGTTTTTTAAATACGTTGATCAAAATGTAAACTTCGGCGAGTTTAATATATGTATTTCAACTCAATGTAGTATTAACCAAAATATATGTGAATATATTTAAAACAGGCATGCTTAACCAACGAACCGATATCATTAAACGAAACAAGTCATTTCGTTACGTTATTACGTTAAGAACGTCAAATTAACGAATGATTTTGTTTCGTTTCTCTGCCATATCAAACGAAACCAATCGTTCATGTTGATTATTAATTTCAAACTATGCTGGCAAAGCGGATTGATGGCGGAGTCATTAAAGGTGAAAGCATTAGCCAAGCTGATTGAACTTTTCTCATGATTTTGACAGTACGAACATTTCTCAGAGTATTTTTGACTTACCACCAACGAGATTACACAACAATTACATGGAGTTTGTGTGTGTATGTCCGCTCGCTGTTACCTCCTACAGCTTCACCATGGCTATAGCATTGCCAGCACAATTCAAACATAAAGTATCACGTTTTTGTTAACGTTTTTAACGTTAACGAAAGTTTTCGTTTCGGTTAAAAACGAGATACAATTATCTTGATAATTCTTTATCGATAATATTTCGAAGCGATTCAACGGAAACGGTGGAAATTTTTTGATAAACGATTAGCTTAACGTTAGGTGCATCCCTGATTAAAACCCACTAGTACAATATTTCCGCATATAGACCCACAGCTATTATTAATCACATTAAATCATCACTATAAAATAATTATAAGCAGAAAACCAGCGCAAACAGTACAACTTGTTTATGCATTCGACTTCATTAAAAACCAAGCAAATTGATTTTTTTCAAACTTTGCTTGCTTTTGGCTGCCTCTTCATTCAATGCCTACAAACATAGTAATTACATACACATATACAATACGTATACTCAAGGGAACAAAATTATACAATTCACTTAATATTTATTACATTTTAAACAAATAAACACGCATTCGTTCTCGCTCGCACATCATGCTTTACATTCGCTCACCGCTTACACTTATCGTTGTTACATTAGCAGCAGCAACAACAATATGCTCCTACGCGCATCACAAAACATTCGGGACACTTCATTTAAAACGAAAGCTTTGGAGAGGTACAGTGTGTTGTATTGAAGCAATAATCAGTGGTTCATATAATTGTTGCTTTGTCTATTACACAAAAAGGCAAGTTGAAAATTTCGCGTCCTTTTACGGCCAAACTATAACTGTGAGCTAAAAACAATTATACACGTGTCGATAGGTCTTCGGAAGGAAAAGTGCAGTGCAAAAAATTAAAAAAGTTAAATGTAGCGCAGAGGTCCTTTCAAGTGTATTGTGCGAAAGATTGAAGCCCACCGTGAACCGGCTGATTGGACCTTATCAGTGCGGCTTCAGACTGGTAAATCTACCATCGACCAGACTTTTCACAATGCGCCAAATCTTGGAAAACCCGTGAAAGAGAATCGACACACATCACCTCTTCGTCGATTTTAAAGCCGCCTTCGACAGCACGAAAAGGAGCTGCCTATATGCCGCTATGTCTGAATGTGGTTTCCCGCAAAACTTATACGGCTGTGCAAAATGACGTTGAGCAACACCATCAGCTCAGTCAGAAGTGGGAAGGATCTCTCCAAAACCGTTCGAAACTAAAGGTGGTTTCAGACAGGGTGACCCCCTATCGTGCGATTTCTTTAATTTGATGCTGGAGAAAATTATACTAGCTGCAGAACCTAACCGCACTGGAACAATATTCTATAAAAGCGTGCAATTACTAGCATATGCTGTTGACAATGATATCATCGGCCTAAACACCCGCGCTGTTAGTTCTGCTTACTCCAAACTGGAAAAGAAGCGGTAAAGATGGGTTTGATGGTGAATGAGGACAAAACGTAGTACCTGCTGTCATAGAGCAAAGAGTCAGCGCATACGCACCTTGGCAACCACGCTACTGTTGACAGCCGTAATTTCGAAATAGTAAAAGACTTCATTTATTTGGGAACCAGCATCAACACTAGCAACAACATCAGCACTGAAATCCAGCGAAGAATCAATCTTGCCAATAAATGCTACTTGGACTAGGTAGGCAATTGAAAAGTAAAGTCCTCTCTCGGCGAACGAAAATCATAATCTACAAGTCATAGGGCGGGTACGATGTCCTGCTATATGGGGCAGAGGCATGGACCATGACAACAGCAGATGAAGCGGCTTTGGGAGTGTTCGAGAGAAAAGTTCTTCGAAAGATTTATGGACCTCTACGCGTTGGCGATGGCGAGTACCGAAGAAGATTTAATGATGAGCTGTACGAGCTCTACGCAGAAATCCACATAGGCCAGCGAATTCAAACGCAGCGGCTGCGCTGGCTAGGCCATGTTATGCGAATGAAAGATGATGCTCCGGCCAGTAAAGTGTTTCTATCGGAACCCGCCTATGGAAGCAGAAGTAGAGGTCGGCCCCCCACTCCGTTGGAAGGACTAGGTGGAAAACGATTTAAACTCCCTTGGTGTGACCAATTGGCGCCGGTTGGTAGAGCGAAGGAGCGACTGGCGCGCCTTGTTGGGTGGCCATAACCGTTTAGGACGGTTAAGCACCAATTAAGTAAGTAAGTGAAACAAATACACACATTTCAGTTGCATATATAGATGTGAAAAAATATAGCTGAGGACCGCTGTTGTAGATACAGAAAGCGAGTATTTCTCAGTAAGAGGCTATAAACTATATTTTAACACCCTTATATTAGCTTCTCTTGTATGTATGCTTGTTTGTAACTCTCTAGGCTAGGTGCGCAAAGGAGAGTTAGAGCCATCTAGCGGCAAATATTGAAGACTCGCGGCAGTGGTTAAGTAACTGGCTACAAAACGAGTTATGCTTGATAGCGGAGACACGAACCTCTGTGCTACGGCGTGTTTTTTTAAACTATATTTATCCTACTCATTTAGGACTGTCTAGGCCATTTATTGTTCATGTCGAAAATTTGTCTGAGGAGAACATTAAATAGCAAGACAAATAAGAGACTTTGCATTCTGTAAGAAGTATTGAACCTGGAAAAGCGTGCAGACTATGATTCTCAGCGACGTCATGGTTTTTTTTGGCACTGGGAAATCTTCCGACCTTTTGTAGAACCAGGTAAAGTTATTAAAAATAGCTTTTAAGACAGAGATTTTTTAATATTTTCTTACAGAAGCCGACTTGCCAGGTCCTAATTTAGCCGGATCATGGTAATTAGTTGATTTGGGTGAAAATATGTACAATAATCATATTATGATTATGGAAACTGGGAAAGCCCCGACCCCAAAAGTACCGACTTGCTACCTCCTATCCTGGAAGAAGCCCTTGTTAAGTCGACTCAAGCGAGCTAGTCCATCCCGCCAATGATGATAGGTTACTGTTTTATATACTGTTGAAAAGGCATTAAAATGAAATTAACATAGCTACATAACTGTAACAATTTTGGTAGCAAATATTTTAATCATTTTTATTACACTGTGCTTCATCTTCCATCCGATTATGACCTGCTTCACCTTCTGTTCAGCCAACATTTCACTTCACTGCAGCAAAATCCGCTCGCCTGCTCCTCCAATCCGGTATAGTGAATTTTAATGACGTACATAATAAAATTCCCATTCGTTTTGTGCCAATTCCATATAATTCCAACCCAACCAACTCGTCGTATTCCTGATATGGGTATGTACAGTTGTTGTTGCTACTGCTTTTGTGCTGTTGATAGTGATTTTCAAACACTGATTTCTCCACTGATTTACTTACTCACGAACTACATTCAAAATTGAGTGTGGCAAGCCTCCACCATACCAAATAATAATAAACGTAGAACAACCCTTCAACATTGCCAACAACAATACAAAAATAGAAAGAAAAAAATAAAGATATGAGGCGCAAATTATATTAACTGCATAAAGCAACAACAACGTCAACATAAGACTGCAATGCTCTCACTCGTGCTCACATAATCAGTGCTTAATTGAAAGTCACATACACACACACAAATACAAATACCGTTTCTTGCTAACAAAAACAACAGCAATATGCTGCTGTGAGTCAATCCAACAGAAATGGTTGGAAAGCAACAGAGCGGAAACGGAGGTGTAAGTAAAACGGATTTGAGTGAGCAAGTATGCGTGTGTGAGTGTGGACAAAAGTGTTTGATATTGTTGTAAGTGCTGTGCTAGGATTTCAATTTGTAGAAGCAGCACTTGGTTTATTGGACTCTGTGTTAACGTTACCGAGGTTACTGCTGCTTTTGGCAAACACCGACACAGCGACGGATAAATGACTTGTTCGGTCGACACATCGACGGTAGTCAAATTTGAAGTCATTCTGTAGTCCTAGGCCTAATCATACGGACGGTAATTTGGAAGGCGTACGGAAGTTTGAAGAAAATCGCTTAAAAAATATTACATAGTAAAAATAGCACAAATTCGGTTCAAAAAATGTGTTGAAAATATTTTACCCTCGTCGGTTGTTGTTGGTGAACGGATTTCACGGATCGAGTGCGCGATATTTAATGAAAAAAAACTTAGTGAATCTTCCCGCTATAATATTTATAGCAGATTATATTACTGTGAATTAAACGTCTTAACAAGGCTTGAAATAATTTATTTTTTGTTGAACAAATCGATTATGCTGTGAGATTCTAAAATAATTTATATATTAAGGGCGAATGAGTTTCAGTGAAGTGCGTTTATGTACCTACTTTTCGAATCGTTAAGATACCAATATAAAATTTGCTGAGCAATCAAACTAATAAGGCGTTCTTTAATTTATTTTAACAAATTCTACGTAACTACAATCGCTTAAAAGTGTCAAATCGGTACAAAGCTAAATTTAACTAAAGTTTAAAAAATACTATAAATCAGAAAAATTTTTAACTCTAATCAGGTCTTGCCTCCACGCTGGGTAGTCCCTATCTGCGGACCACGCCTGCGGGCTCTGACAGCCCGAACGCAGCAGCCGGTGCTGCACATATTTCAGCCGTGCAACCGCTACCGCCTACGATTCATGCCTACAATCATAACGAACCATCCCATCATCAGCATCCGCTGCTGCCACAAAAACATTTTCAGCTTCCGAGAGTTCCGCTTTTAATTTAGCCGACTTTTCGCCATACAACAACAAACGCTGCTTCAGCCATTGCTGGTGCCACCGGATTTTCGTCAAGCGCTGCAGCTTTTTATCATCGCCTCAATAGCTTTGCTGGAACAAGTGAGAGTACAACAAGTACCTCATCAACGGATTATTACTTGCCGTCTTACAATAACAACCACAATAGTGAACAGCAGCTACCAATCACGCCTTTAAGTGCTGATAACATGGATCTCATCAATCCATATATGCGTCATCATAGTTTCGCCACAAGCCAAAGTAGTTCTCCATCGGCTATGGCTATGGCTACCATGTCAAATCGTAGTCCCCCAAACGGTGCTTTACATCATCACCTGCCGAATGCCGCCGGCTTGTCCAACGGTTTTGCAGAAGCGGCCGCCGCAGCTGCAGCTGCTCATCATGATTATCAAAATTTAGCTGTTGCAGCGGCTAATCGCGATCATTTGCTCGATTATCATAATGCTGCAGCAGCTGCCGCTTATGCAGCTAATAATAATAATCTACCCAGCCCGCTTATGCTACTGAAGGCGCCAACGAAACAAATGCATAGCATGGATGCGTGTGGCACAAAGTCAGCGCGTTCCGCTGAGGATTCCTCCACACCACCACCTTTGCTGTCGGCGAGTAGTGGTGGTGGCGTTGGCGCCGATCACTCCTCCATCGCTTCATCATCCCGCCTGCAATCTGAATCACCAGATAATTGTGCCAATTCGATGCATCAACGCAACCGCTATGACAACAACTCGAGCCCCGGTGTCGACAGCTCTAAATCTTATCCGGTAAGTCAACGTAGTGGCAGTGGCGGTGAAGATGCAGGCAATAATAGTGAATCGAGTCCGCCTCCGCCTGATTATAGTCCAGAAACCTCTCATCTAATCGCAACAAATACGCGTCGGCGCTTCAGACATCACATCACAATAATAATAATAACATTAATAATAACAGTATAAGTGGCGTTCATCCGTTGGGTGTTCATCACAATAATAACAACAACAATATGTTGGAACATAAGTTACCGTTAAGTTTTTTGGGTCCACCGTTGGCGGCTCTACACTCAATGACTGAAATGAAGACTGGTGGTGGTGGTGCGGGAGCATGATGAACGGCTATGCGAATAGTCAGCAATCACATTTAATAAGTGACGGTCGTGGTGGTATTGTTAATAATAGTATATCGGGTTCTATGTCAACCACAACTACAACGCATACACAAGCTAATCCGCATGGCATCGATACGATATTGTCGAAACCGCCGCCGGTGACATCGGCGGGCTTAAGTGCTTTAACAGGAGGTGAGTTTTGTCAGATTACTTTAGGGCCTGATTATGTATAACGCCGCAATATTTTGCGTCGCAGTCACACACATTCACAGTCATCACTATATAGTACCGAAAAACATTCAAGTTCACCGTTACTCACTGAAGTGAATGAATGCTCTTAAATGATAGGAGTTTTGGCTCACACGAACAAAAATTACTCGTTGCTTTAAGCATAACTTGCCCCTTAATATTTGCTGAGAAAAAATAGGTGCTTACCAGAAATAAAAATATTAAGAAGAAATGAAAAGAAAAAATTACTGGAAACCTTTTACATGTTCCCGTTTCGCTTTTCAAATTCCCATGGAATACTGAAACAACTCGTTACTCCCGTGGTAGACTAGAAGACTAGCATTTTTCACTTGAGTTAGTCCTAGACGCAAATAACAGTAGAGAAATAATCCCGAAATATTAAAAAATGCTTAGTTGAAAAAAAGTACAAATTGAAAAATTGATAGAAAATTGTAGCAGACTTTGAAACATTTTTCTTTTCTACGGTCTTCCACGTTGCTTAGAAAGATTTCCTCCGAGACCACCTTTAGTGAAAGTGTCCGCATTAATTCTCTACAATATTTGTTCCTCAAGCAACATGCTAAATGCCGGTTTTATGTAAAGTTTTTTAAATCAGAATTGGTTTGAAGATACCCTATCTAAGGATTTTTCAAGAGACGCCGCCCTCTGCTAAAAAAATGTTTGAAGTGTTGCCGAGATTGGGTTTTGCTTTGGAGCAAAATGCTGAGATAGGGCGTTGTTCAATCCCACTCCGTATTTAGGTGAATACATTTTGAATTTCCCTACATATCAATACAATTTGATTACTCTTTCTGACTAAGAATGAGTTATCATACAATTGAACAAAAGAAATAATCAAATATGAATACTTTTGACGATGAAAAACTGTATATAGTTTTTCAATCATATTTTGGAATCATATTTGAATCAAATGTGTTTACTTTAGGTGATCAAAATTTTTAATCATTTTTCATTCAGCCTTCTGAATCTTTTCTGATAATCTTTATGGACTGAATAATGAATTTTTTACTTGTTAAAATTTTACTTTTGATTGAAGATCTTATTTTTTCACATACACACATTTTTTCAATCATGACCCACACAGCATTTAGATGATACATTTTTGAACTTTCCTTCATATCAATACAATTTGATTACTCCTTGCGACTAAATACTGAGTTTTCCTACAGTTGAACAAAATAAATAATAAAATAAGATTACTTTTAATGATCAAAAACTGAAAATCATCTTTCGATCACTTTTTGAAATCATTTTCGAATAACTTTGATGAATAAATTTTAAGATTTTATAAAACTGAACATAGAGAATAATAAAACTTGTTTTCTTTTGATGATCAATAACTGAGAACAATTTTTCAATCACAATTTGGAATCATTTTTGAATTTAATTTATTTATCTTCGGTGATCAAAATTTAAAATCATTTTCAATCAACTTTCTTAATCTTTTCAGACTACCTTTCTTGAATAAATGATGAATTTTATACTTGTTAAAACTATACTTTTCATTGAAAATCTGATTTTTCTTCATTAGCTCACATTTTTCAATCATAAAATCCCAAAAAATTACAAATATACAAAACATATTCAATACTAAAAGTAATAGAAATGCTATTCTTAACCCAAGATGTCTTCTAGCATTTTTCTAGATGCGGCTTCCCAGAAAAGACATACTGGATGGAACCTGTGTACGGAAGTTGTAAGCTGTTTGAACCGCTGGTAAGTTAAGCTTGATCGACACGCCTGGACAACATCCCCCATGAGCTATGATTGTCAAAAACATCAAGTTATATTTAAAGAATGATGTGAGACATAGTAAAGTCGTGATTTTTAAGTGACGTCATTACCATGATCTAAGATGATGGTCATAGATGATGTTGGATGTTGTAGTCGTGTGTGTGTACAACGGTCAAGTTAATTACTACCTGCGGTTCAAAAAGCTTACTTCCGAGCTTCCGGATGCTTTCACTCCCTGATGAAATATGATTTTTAATAGTCTTTAGTTATGTATTAAATATGATGGAAAAATTAATCACAATCGTATTCACAAATGATGCCAAACCATCATTTAATATGATTGAAAAATGTTCTTAAATGTGATCAAAAAATGTTATTCCAAAAGAAGTAAAGTACAATCTTCCAATAATATCAAGTATGATAAAAAGATGAATAAAAGTGTTTAAAAATATGAATCATAAATGATATTCAGGAATAACCACATTTAGGTACACTTTTCTCCCGACGAAACATTTCCTCCACCTCGAAACCATTTCTCCACCTTCGGCTTCCCAGAAAATAAAAATCCAACAATTAGACAATACATAGGTTGTGAACTATTGAACCCCAGGTAAGTGAAACTCTCTTGACATATGTATGTGCCTGGATATGGCTTCAACATCCCGTACCTTATCGTATTTTAGATGTTGACGATCATAGCTGATGCTGGATGTTGTAGTCGCAGGTGTATATTGGTCTAGTTTGTTTGAGAATTACCTATGGTTTAAATAGCTCACTTCCGCATGTTTCTTCCCTGATTAATAATAAAAATGAGATATGAAGAATAAATGCATGATAATCGCATTCAAAAATAATTCAAAAATCTCAATCAAAATGATTGAAATATGTTCACGAATTATGATCAGAAAATGACTGTGAAAAGCATTCAAATATTACTCTAAAATAATTAAAGCCCAATTTTGCAACTGATATCAGATATGAACAAAAACCGTTTCGAAATATGAATCATAAATGATTATTCAAGAATAATCACATTTATGGTACATTTATCTCCGACAATACATTAATTTTCGAATAGAAATACTTTTAAATTTGAACGTTTTTAATCATCTTGGGGTATGATATTTGAATATTTTTTGATCAAAATTTTCAAAAAAATGCTGGCTGGGATATATCCCAATCAATAACGATATGGTACGGGATGTTGAAGCCATATCCAAGTAAATATGTCAATAGAGTTTCGCTTACCCTGGGGTTCAAATAGTTCACAACCGTTGTATTGTCTAATGGTTGGATTTGTATTTCTGGGAAGCCGAAGGTGGAGAAATGGTTTTGGGACATCTTTTTGTTAGGAGCAGTATATAGTACATTATTTCTTGCCATGAAGAAATAAAATTTTAATATATTTTTTCTGAACTTCATGATTGAAAAAATGTATGTGTGTGAAAAATAAGATCTTCAATCAAAAGTAAATTTTAAGAAGTATAAAATTCATTATTCAGTCAACAAAGATTGTCAAGAAAAAATTCAGAAAGCTGAATAAAATGATTATAAATGTTTGATCACACTAAAGTAGACATATTTGATTTAAATATGATTCCAAAATATGATTGAAAAACTATATACAGTTTTTGATCATCAAAATTATTAATATTTGATTATTTCTTTTGTTCAATTGTATGATAACTCATTTCTAAGTCAGAAGGAGTAATCAAATTGTATTGATATCTAGGGAATTCAAAATTTTTATCACCTAATGCTGACTGGGTTAATGGTGTATAGAATTCGTATACTGTCGACATGAAAAATTTCAAGAGTTCGAAACCCATTTAGTACCATCAATATTTATATGTGTGTGGAAGCTTTAGCCCATAGATATCCCGCATTTTATGTACCCTGAAATTCTCCTCACGTTTTTTAGTTTATTATTTTTTGATATATTACTAAATGCAGCTTAATTAAGGGGTACTCCCGTTATATAATGTCAAATGTTTTGTTGTTTTTCTTAGGTAAATACTTGTAGCAATTATGGTGAGCTGTAATCTCGCACATACTTACTTACTTAATTGGCGCTTAACCGTTTAAACGGTTTATGGCCATCCAACAAGCGCGCCAGTCGCTTCTTTTCTCTGCCAACCGGCGCCAATTGGTCACACAAGGGATTTTAGATCGTTTTCCACATGGTCTTCCAGCGGATTGGGAGCCGCCCGCTATCTCTGCTTCCATAGGCGGGTTCCGATAGAAACACTTTCTTGGCCGGAGCGTCATCTTTCATTCGCATAACATGGCCTAGCCAGCGCAGCCGATGCGTTTTAAATTCGCTGGACAATGTTGATGTCTGCGTATAGCTCGTACAGCTCTTCGTTAAATATTCTTCAGTACTCGCCATCGCCAACGCGTAGAGGTCCATACATCTTTCGAAGAACTTTTCTCTCGAAGACTTAGAGACGCCGCTTCATCTGATGTTGTCGGGTCCATGTTTCTTCACCATATAGCAGGACGGGTGCGATAAGTAGAGTATGATTTTCGTTTGCCGAGAGAGAACTATACTTGTAATCTCGAACATCTAGCTCAATAAGGAACTAACTCAAAAATCTAAATATCGAAGCCATGATCATTTCCTGACCTCCCATTTCAATACCACCCGAACTGTGTGCTCGATTTACTGATATCTCCACTATCCAGCGAGAACATTCTTTGTAAAAATTGTAAATTGCATGGCGTATATCGCAGAGGCAGCCAATTTTTCGCGTTTTCTGATCAGTACAATTTTTTGAATTAATCGCTGGTGTGTGATACGTTTTCATACAATACCGACTGTTTTAAACACAAGTATAGATCTCAGTTTTACAATTTCTTTTTTTAACAAACGCTTATGAGCAATAAAGAATAGATTAATTTGTTGCGCTGATTTTCCGACAAGGTTATATACCTTTTTGATCTCAATTGGAACAATCTTCCGTTATCTATGTCAAAATTTGGTTTGGAGACAAACCGGTTCGGCGTTGTGTGAAAAATTACACTGAAGATGGCGCAACGCCGAAACTGGTTTGTTTCCAAACCAAATTTGACATAGATGGTGGAAGATTGTTCCATATACTACATCAATAAAATAATAGCTTAAATAGCGGCTGTAAATTCATACTTAGTTAAAAGTTTTAAGACTAAACTGAAATTTGTTTGGTCTACATATAAGACCAAACCAAATTCGATTAATATTTATGGCGTTTTCTATTCTGCACAAAGATGTCACCCTTTTAACTTTTTCTCGGTTCTCTCAGAAGTATGTGTGTTCATTCCACGTAGTTCTTTTCCTCGAATAATAAAAATATCACTTTTACTTACAATCTTAGTCATTTGAAGAGCGCCAAGTAATCCACTCAAAGTGAGGGTAACACCAGTGTAACACTTTTTCCAGAAAGAAAAGTTCATTAGATTAATCGGTCTTCGTGAAAATGGGTGCGCAGAACTGTTTTTCAATTTCAAATCAGAGAAATCTACACTTGCAGAAAAAATAAATAAAATCAACAGTTGCAAAGTATCGAACTGACGAGCTCCGGATTATTAGCCACTGAACTAGTGAGTGCTCCACCCACTGAGCTGCTGAGCTATCACATCTGTATAACTAAACATATCATATGCTTGGTGTAACAATTTAGGTTTTCACTGTTTATTAGGAACCGTTGGGTTTATGCAAGGTGATGATTACTTACTTCAGGCTTACATACAATTACCGGAAAAACGACCGCCGCGATTAAGAGCTAAAACTGAAGTGATTTATTACGAGTTAATGTATGTACAAGTTCATGTATGTAATTCCATATATACACAGAGTCGTAATTCATTGGACTAAAATAGGTTACTTAAAATAGTATTGAAATGCAGTATGTAATATATAACAAATGGAGTAGTTTTTATGATACAATTGGGTGAATGGCTTGATTTCTGGTCCTTTTTTACTAATCGATGCTAACTTTAATGCTCCTTGTCGACAAACTAGATATTTTAAGACTCTTTTCCTGAAACTCTTTATATAACAGAGTAAATTTTGTTGTCATTGATAATGTAAGGTCATCACCATACGTGGCAACCTCAGGTGTGCCTCAGGGTAGTATCTAAGGTCTCCTTTTTTATCCTTTTTATAAATGACGTAAGTTTTTGTTTCAAGCAATGCAGTAATCTCCTCTACGCTGATGACTTAAAAATCTCTTTTCAAAATTAAGAATGAGTCCGATGTTCTTACTCTTCAATCAGAGTTAAATAATTTTACTGGCTGGTGCTGTAAAAATATTCTTGCACTTAATGCCAACAAGTGTTACTACGTAACGTACTCAAAATGATATAAGAAGTTGATTTCAACTTATTACGTTAGTGTTATGCCTTTAGTTAGGGTGAATAAAATTCGGGATCTGGGTATTGTATTCGATTCAGCGCGTTTACATTTACTGAGCATCTAAATTTTATTATCCCCAAGGCATATTCCTTATGGCTTTTATTAAGCGAAATGGATCTGAGTTAAGGACCCACATACTAAAAAGCTATTGTACAATGCCTTTGTAAATCTAGGCTGGAATATGGTTACATAAATGGAGTCCCTATTATGAGGTACACAACAAAGGATTGAACGTGTACAAAATATTTATGAAATACTGTTATGTGATATAAATATTGATTTGCCCCTCCCATCATATATCTCAAGGTGTAGGCTAATAAATCTGCATACGTTAGAGTAGCAGGGTTATCTCATCTATAACATTTATCTACGATATTATTAATGGTAATATCGATTGCCCATACTTTTGGAGTCTTTGAACTTTTATGTGTCCATCACGAATTTGCGGCAACAATATATTTTCTATTGACCAGTTTAAGTATAATTATGCTCTAAATCGCCTATCACACGCACTCTAATTGCCATCAACGCATTAAATACTGATCATTGTATTGATTTTTCTGTATCACGTTTTTGTTTTAAAAATTTGTTATTCTCTGTATTATGTCAATTTTTTTAAACATTTTACTTATATATAAGAAACTTTTGTTAATCTTGTCTGTAAGATTATTGTAAATCATAGATTGAATAAAGAAATATGAAATATGAAACAATCTCTGTGTCAGGATTACAACTCCAAGCTTAATTGATAGGTCGGAATCACTTTTTAGCATTAAAGAATCTATCATTTCCTTCTTAATAATAAAAAATAAATTTATTATCCTACTAACCTGATTATTATTATTTTCTAACTATTTATATGCCCAGTAGTATATAACTTAAGCTGTTAAGTTATAATTATCTGTAGCTCTGCTTTTCAACGACTCGGCGAACAGAAATTACAAATCCGTACGTCATGCGTATGCCCCCTCGTGCCAGTTGGTTGGCTTTAGAGGGTAAAACCGTTGAGAACTATTACAACACTAACAAAATATTGTGGAAAAGGATCTATGATTTGGACCATTTTTCACTAATTAAATTTTCAATTTCTAGATTTCAGCAGTAAGTTTAAACTTACGGATTTTGTTTAAAACGAGATGTGTATACAAGTTTCTAGTTTAAGACTTTTAGATCGTCTTGGGTTTATTCCAAATCCATAAGTGTCTACAAATTTTTGGGTTTAGATTTTTAAAATTTTTCTGGTTTCGTTATAAAATAATTTTGAGATTTTATACTTATTTTTCAAATAATTTTTGTTTGTTTATTGCCCTATTGATTGAGGATTCTTGGTACGATTTCGAGCTTAAAACCCCTTAAAATTTAATTTTGGGATAATATTGTTTTTTTTTCATAATTATCTAATTTAGGTCGGCTCAGCTAACCATGTCGCTACACGGTGGGGGTTTGATTGCCTGATAAAATACCTTTTCTATTCCGCTTTATCATCCATCTGTGCAAAGACGCTGATAAAGTGTTTTTTTTTAATACTGTCAATTACTTTAATAGTTTTTTTTGTTTTTATCGATGTACATTTGAATCATGGTTCAACTATATGGTTGGCTCAACTGTACAGCACCAAATCAAATTATGTCTGCTCAAATTGTCAAAATCTGTGTAATGGTATTAGGCGAATGTAAGAAATGAAAACATAAAACATGGTGTGGTAAGAAAATGTTGTCAGTGTGTTGGTTTCATTTTGAGTTTGCCATCTCCTTTTGACAATCCCATCGACCATGCAATGATAAAAATAAATCAGATGATGAGATGAGCCAACCATATAACTGAATCATGATTTGAATAATGGAAAAATTCAAAAAACAATAACAATAGAGGCGTTGAGTTAATATCAGTTTAAAACTTGAATCGAATAAAAAAACTAAAGACAGCAGTCAATTGAGAGACTTACAAAATAGTACAAACAAGTTTCAAAAATTGCTTAAACCGATCAGTGGTTTAAAATTTAGGCTCTAATTTCTAAGGTATAGTTAGCTCATATTCCCTGTAATTAAATAGACACACATGTATTTAAAAGTGACAATTTTGAAATTCATACCTTACATACAAAATTATGAAGTGTCATGCTACTTAATTTAATTGCAATCAAAGCAATTTATAACCGTTCAAGCTTTCATTGATTTAATGTATATTTCATCGTATTTCAACTACAAATGTCCAGAATAATTTAAAAAGGAGAAAATACTGGAATAAACGTCTAATTTATTACTCAAATTATCAAAATGTTCCGAGAAAATCTTTCATTTTTTGAAAGCGATATTAAGAAATTATAATGTATATTCGGAGTAATCGTACATCCTTGGAGAACGCCTTCTTAATTGATCAGTCGTAGGTTGTTCTGAAACAATTGCTGCCTTGATTAATCAATTTAAATGCATATAGTTCAGACTTAAGCGCTGTTGGTATAATTGTGTCAGCCAACTGTGCATCCGATTTGCACCAGTCGGAGGTAGTCGTTAAACCTGTAGTGCGAAACCATGGCTTTGCGTGACTTGTCTCCAATTTTTGCTGTATGTATATCACCTACTTGTATATTAGTGCTTTTTTTGACGCTTCAAACAAGATAAATAGTTTATCATGGCGGAACTATACAGGTGGTGGAAGTTTATAAGCTAATTGGTACTTTTTTAGCTGCTTTGATATTTCTTTTTCGGCGCAATCGCTTTGAAACTCATAGGTCCGACCATAAGCTTTTTTCATATAGATGAGTTTAAAGGCGTGACACAATGACATTTTTCATATAATGCGTTTGTACACAAGATTATGCATTCCAATACATCGCACAATCAACCAAGATGTTGCGTTTGTAAACGCAACAATCTTGTGTAAACGCATCTAATGAAAAACATGAAATGCGTGTGTTTGTTTGTATGTATGTCACCCTGCCGCCACGCTGTTATTTTGTTATTTTCGTTTAAGACCTGAACACATAAGAATAACCTATTTGACGATCCCCTACAAACACATGCATTCAACTCATCTGTAGCGTACGATGCAGTCATTGTTTGTATGAATTCGTGAAATAGGTTGATCTTATGTGTTTTGGCCTTTATCTGCTCACTCGTATGTACATTTTCATTCGCTCGTTCACAATAGTGCCCTTTTTTGGTCGACTGTCGGTTTGAGCGATTTCAATCTCAAACCGCTTAGCAACTGAACTAACTTAGTTTATGTTGTTGCTTTCTATGCAATTTGCTACTCTATCTAGTGTTTTATTTCCACTGACTTGCAAAAAAGCGGCTATTATATACTTAATAGTAATTTTGTGTGTTTTCTCTTCGATTTAATTATATTTATTCCTCTTTTTCAGGTGGTATTCCGCGTTTCTCGATTGCTGCAGCTGCTGCTGGTATGGCTCAGTATTTATCACAAAGTCAAGGTGCGCCTTTGAAAACGCACGCCGGCCACATAGTGGAACGAACGCATTTGTATTGGCCAGGATTACAAGGCCTAGTGGCGAATCCAATAGCGTGGCGGGAGCGACTATCAAATACAAGTAAGTGAAAGTGTATGGGAGTTAAGGGTCCAAATATGTTAAACGCATTTTCTCACATACACCAGTCAGTATCAGATAAATTAATTAAAATTACCGTCATTCACACAAGAGATTCAACACCGAATATAAAAACGTAACGTTTGAATATATTGAGTCTTCATAGAGTAATATGAACTTAGACACCGTACAATACTCCTTTCGATCCGGACCAACTGTAGATTATCAATTTTATATATCAAAAATCGAATAACTAAATTTAAGTTTTTTGTGTCGGAGCGACTTCCCTTAACCTACCTACCTTAACCGCATTCAATGGAGAAAAACATTTAGGGGGCAGATTATGTAAGACGCCGTGCCAATTTGCAGTCGCAGTCACATTCACAGTCACCACTATATAATACCAGAAATATCATTAAAGCATTCAGATTTACTGTCGCAAAGGAATGAATATGGTACAAACTTTGGTTGACACGAGAAAAAATGACTGGTTATGTTATACATAATAGGCCCCTTATTTTTACCGATTTGAAATATTGAAATTCTATGATTATGAAAATGTTACAGAAATGAGAATGATTTGATGTAATTGATGCAAAAATATAGAGGGAGTGGTATAAATATTACGAACATGAGGTATGTACAATAAAAATTAATTGGAGCGATTTGACAACTAACAAGTAAGGAAGGCTAAGTTCGGGTGTAACCGAACATTACATACTCAGCTGAGAGCTTTGGAGACAAAATAAGGGAAAATCACCATGTAGGAAAATGAACCTAGGGTAACCCTGGGATCTGTTTGTATGACATGGGTATTAAATGGAAGGTATTAAAGAATATTTTAAAAGGGAGTGGACCATTGTTCTAAAGGTGGACCAGGGGTGACTCTAGAATGTGTTTGTACGATATGGGTATCAAATTAAAGGTATTAATGAGGGTTTTAAAAGGGCGTGGCCCTTAGTTGTATATGTGAAGGCGTTTTCGAGATATCGACCAAAATGTGGACCAGGGTGACCCAGAACATCATCTGTCGGGTACCGCTAATTTATTTATATATGTAATACCACGAACAGTATTCCAGCAAATTTCCAAGGGCTTTTGATTTCGCCTAGCAGAACTTTTTCATTTTCTTCTACTTAATATGGTAGGTGTCACACCCATTTTACAAAGTTTTTTTCTAAAGTTATTTTTTGTGTCAATAAACCAATCAAATTACCATGTTTCATACCTTTTTTCGTATTTGGTATAGATTATGGCATTTTTTTAATTTTTCGTAAGTTTCGATTTCGAAAAAGTGGGCGCGGTTATAGTCGGATTTCGGCCATTTTTTGTACCAAGATAAAGTGAGTTCAGATAAGTACGTGGACTAAGTTTAGTAAAGATATATTGGTTTTTGCTCAAGTTATCGTGTTAACGGCCGAGGGGAAGGACAGACGTTCGACTGTGTTTTAAAAAATGGGCGTGGCTTCAACCGATTTCGCCCATTTTCACAGAAAATAGTTACCGTCAGAGAATCTATGCCCCTACCAAATTTGAGAAGGATTGGTAAATTTTTGTTCGACTTTTGGCATTTAAAGTATTCTAGACAAACTATATGAAAAAGGGCGGTGCAACGCCCTTTTGCAATTTTCTTTTATTTTTGTATTTTGTTGCGCCATATCATTACTGGAATTGAATGTTGACATAATTTACTTATATACTGTAAAGATATTAAATTTTTTGTAAAAATTTGACTTTAAAAAAATTTTTTTTTAAGTGGGCGTGTACGTTCATCCGATTATGCTAATTTTATTTAGCACATACATATAGTAATAGGAGTAACGTCTCCGCCAAATTTGATCATGATATCTTCAACGACTGCCAAATTACAGCTTGCAAACTTTTAAATTACTTTTTTTAAAAGGGACGGTGCCACGCCCATTGTCCAAAATTTTACTCATTTTCTATTCTGCGTCATAAAGTCAACCCACCTACCAAGTTCATCGCTTTAGCCCGTCTTTGGTAATGAATTATCGCACTTTTTTCGGTTTTTCGAAATTTTCGATATCGAAAAGTAGGGCGTGGTTATAGTCCGATATCGTTCATTTTAAATAGCGATCTGAGATGATGCTCAGGAACCTACACACCAAATTTCATCAAGATCTCAAAATTACTCAAGTTATCGTGTTAACGGCAGACGGAGGACGGACGGACGGACATGGCTCAATCGAATTTTTTTCGATACTGATGATTTTGATATATGGAAGTCTATATCTATCTCGATTCCTTTATACCTGTACAACCAATCGTTATCCAATCAAACTTAATATACTCTGTGAGCTCTGCTCAACTGAGTATAAAAATTCAATAAATCAACGTAATGACGAACTTTACGGTGAAGATCTTATAAGGGCTATCAAAGGAAAATTTACATAATGACAATAAACGTGCAAATGATTCATCAACAACAAAAACTTGACACTAATTAATAAAGTAACTACTGCATGATCATTACTTTTATTTCATTCGGCTTCGCTGCCGCTGCACTGCATGCAGTTCATTAACAAATGTTGCTGATTTCGATATTCAATTATCATAAGTTCTCTCGCTGTTGATTTTTGCTTTTGTCATTTGCTTGATGACCAGAAGTAAATCAATTTTTCATTTCATGCATGTCAATGCGTTAATGGGACTCAAGCTAAATGCGAGCAAACGAGTTAAGATCAGAGCGTGTTGATCATGCAGACGGGTCATAGAGTGGAGCAAGAAAAGCAAGCATCAGCAGCAGTGGCAAGCAAAATGACAGACGGCAGCAAGAAAACGTTGCTCACAATTGCTTTAAGGAAAAGTGAGTATGGAGGAGGTGACTGTTGTTACTCTTACTCATGTTAATCTTGCTAGCGGCTAGCGGCTAAGCAAACAAATACGCAGCAATGATCTGCATAATTTCAGCTTCAACCACTAGTTGCTCTGCCTGGAGTTGTGTTGTTCGTACATGTTTAAGTTGTTTTCAATGAATTTGATATGTTTGTGTTACGTTTTTAATGAGCTTGACAAAGCAAGAGTATACAAGCATGATTAACAGCAGACGTTCAGTGGACAAAAAGTTGACAACAGTGATGTTGGCTCTGTAGCGATTGCTTTGTTGTGTATTTTTGTATTTGATTCATGCGCTGAAAGATGATTTTGCAACTTCGTTAAAAAATCTCTACAACGCAGTTATTAACAATTCGATGCTAAGCAAATACGGCATTAACAATAACAACAGTTTTTTTGGGATAATTTGATTGTTGCTGGCAGGTGTTAATCATTAGCACCACCACTTGTCACTTCACTGTGAATATCACTGCACATATGTATGAATACACATACATTCAAGAGCATTTTGTGAATTGCTATTGATGTAATTGTATAATATTTGATGAAATGGGCTAAATTGTGAACGAAGCTATTCTTCATTGTCTCAGCGAGCTTAATTTTTGTTATTGTTATTGGCAGAATTTGTTTGAACAAAAATTCCTTAAAGCCTTTTTGTGAAACCTAGGTCATATTAATGGTCCAATGACTACATTTTCAGATTATTCCGAAATTTACGCATCTTTATAAAAGAGCCTTTGTGCATCTCAATTACTGCAATTGTCAGTGGTTTAAATATACTGCCATCATTTACCTACTCCTTTTTAAACTTTTGTATCTTATTTTATTTTACACAATTTTTTAAATGTTATTGTTGTGATTTAAGTCATTTTATTTTACTTTAATTTATTTCATAATTTATTTAATAATTTGGGAAAATTTAAACAACGTGACATCAGGACGGACAAGGCGACAGCTGTTTCGATTATACCTTGTAAATCTCTTCAAAGCCTTTTCTCCCGGGAGTGGGAGTCGATCCCGCATTCCTACGATAGTTGAATTGGTTATAAACGCATTCAGCTACGTCATGCCTTAGTTGTTGTAAAGTGTTTCCCAATTGCCTTCTTTTCGCATATGTTATCTTCCACACATCACATAATTCGTTATGTGTTGAAGTTATGCCTGTTTGTAAGGCGGTTTTCAGAGAAACTTGGTATTTGTTGTGGTTTTTGTTCTATTTATAGAACTACAACGAATTAACCAAATGTTGTCTACTTATATGAGTTAACCGGGGATTGCCCGTATCGCTTTAAATGTATGAAAACATTTATTTCAAGCAATTTTTAATTTTATAATTTATTTAATAATTTGGAAAAAATTTAAACAACTTGACATCAAGACGGACAATGGTTTCATCCTATTCATTTTATTTTATTATATTTTATTGCATTACAGTTTATTTTATTTTATGACATTTTATTTTGTTGTATTTTATTATATTCGGCTTGATTAACTTTTTTATTTTATATTACTTAATTTAACTTATTAATTTAATTTTTTATCTTATTTAATTTAATCAAATTAGTTTTATTTTATTTTATTAATTGTTGTTCTATTTTTATTTTACTTTATTTAATTCAATTTCATTTTATTTTATTATACTTAGTTGAGCAGAGCTCACAGAGTATAATAACTTTGATTGGATAACGGTTGGTTGTACAGGTATAAAGGAATGGAGATAGATATAGACTTCCATATATCAAAATCATCAGTTATCGAAAAAAATTTGATTGAGCCATGTCCGTCCGTCCGTTAACACGATAACTTGAGTAAATTTTGAGGTATCTTGATGAAATTTGGTATGTAGGTTCCTGGGCACTCATCTCAGATCTCTGTTTAAAATGAACGAAATCGGACTATAACCAATCCTTGTGAAATTTGGTAGGGCTTAGACCCTAGGGCGATAACTGTTTTCTGTGAAAAAGGGTGGAATCGGTTGAAGCCACGCCCAGTTTTTATACACAGTCGACCGTCTGTCCTTCCGATCGGCCGTTAACACGATAACTTGAACAAAAATCGATATATCTTTACTAAACTTAGTCCACGTACTTATCTGAACTCACTTTGTATTAGTATATGAAATGGCCGAGATCCGACTATGACCACGCCCACTTTTTCGATTTCGAAAATTACGAAAAATTAAAAAAATGCCATACTTTTATACCAAATACGAAAAAAGGGATGAAACATGGTAATTGGATTGGTTTATTGACGCAAAATATAACTTTAGAAAAAAACTTTGTAAAATGGGTGTGACAGTAGAATCAAATGAAAAAGTTCTGCAGGGCGAAATCAAAAGCCCTTGGAATCATGGCAGGAATACTGTTCGTGGTATTACATATATATAAATAAATTAGCGGTACCCGACAGCTGATGTTCTGGGTCACCCTGGTCCACATTTGGTCGATATCTCGAAAACGCCTTCACATATACAACTAAGGGCTACTCCCTTTTAAAACCCTCATTAATACAAACACATTGCAGAGACACCCCTGGTCCACCTTTATGGCGATATCTCGAAAAGGCGTCCACCTATAGAACTAATGCCCACTCCTTTAAAATACTAATTAACACCTTTCATTTGATACCCATATCGTACAAACAAATTCTAGAGTCACCCCTGGTCCACCTTTATGGCGATATCTCGAAAAGGCGTCCACCTATAGAACTAAGGCCCACTCCCCCACATTTTTTACTTTACAATAAAATAAATGTAGGCGCGATAACCACCGAAGAGATATAAGGCCGAGCTTCTCTTCCAATTTGCGTCGTGCTCTCTTGATTTCCCTACAAATTGGCCGAATGGGACCTACATGTTTTATGCCGACTCCGAACGGTATCTGCAAGGCAGATGACTTTTCACTGAGAGCTTTTCATGGCAGAAATACACCCGGAGCGCTTGCCAAACACTGCCGAGGGGCGACCCCGTTTGAAAAATTTTCTTCTAATTGAAAAAACTTATTTCTAAAATTTTGATGTTGCTTTGCCCGGGGTGCGAACCCAAGGCGTACGGTGTGGCAGGCGGAGCACGCTACCATCACACCACGGTGGCCGCCAATTTTTACTTTATTTTATTTTATTTTAATTTATTTTATTTTATTATAGTTTATTTTATTTTATGTTTCTTTTTTTTATTATATTTTACTTTATTTTACTTTTTTATTTTATATTACTTTATTTTATTTTAAATTAATTTAAATTTTTTATATTATTTAATTTGAGTTAATTTAATTTATTTTACTTTATTAAGTTTTGTTCTATTTTTATTATACTTTATTTAATTTAATTAGATTTTATTTTATTTTATTTTTTTATTTTATTGGATTTTTTTTTATTTTATTGGATTTTTTTTAATTTAATTTAATTTTATTTTTGTTGTATTTTTTTTTCACATAACTTGTAGCCGCTCCAATTTCCCACTGGGTCTTTCTGCCTTTCCGTTCGCAAATATTCTCATCTGCAATATATTTGTGTTTAAATAAATTGATAAACGTTTATGCGATGGTGTGTTAGCATCGTGTAGGACATGACAAGCAACATGCGCATAAACAATGTCAGTGGCAGCAAGCAAATAATAACAGCAACCACATCCCCACACATGTAAGTTGCAGCCAAAACATGCTCCATTTACGGATTTATTATACGAAAATGGCTTTAAGAATAAAGAGCAACTTGCTGACTGACAGACAAACAAATGAGAAAACAAAATCTGTAAGCTAAAGAAGTTTGTAAGTGGTAAAGGGGCCGTACAAGGGAGCGTAAGCTCATATCAACCCCTAAAAGCAGGCTACATAAATATAAATTGAAAATGTCTGCCGTGTGGAGCCGCATACACTAACAAATGGTGGAGCACGTTTATGTGTACACATTTAACGAAGGTTCATGTAAATATGTTAAGACATACATATGTATAAGTATATACTACTTCTGTATAATAATGTGGCAGCAGATTTCAGTTCATCGCTGTAAATAAATATATATTTTGTAGATACTTTTGTTACCATCACAACCGACTTCTTTTGTCTTGCAAATGAAAAATGTGAAAATAAAAGTTTGTTTTTAGCGATAACACGAGAACAGAAATGAATATTTCTCAACATACATTAGGGTGTGATATATTATCGCACAATTATTGTCTAAGGTATGAATGAAGATGTATTTATCGGAGCACACCGTGATATTTTATTAGGGATAAATAGTTTAAAAGAAAGGAGTTTTCCGTAAAGATTTTGAATGAGTAATTTTATGCTTAAAATTGCTTTTCTCGAATTGAGCATGTGATCTTTGGTTTCTGGCTGGAAATATGGTCCATATATTTTTTTTAGCTCTGACTAAGAGGAAAAGATAAATAAAAAAAAACACAATGCGCTATGAACAGAGGAAAGTCCTTACTAGTGGAAATACCGTCTAAGTACTTCTGAAAAAGGATGACGTCGATTGGTCACTTAGTTGTGAAGAGTCCCTTGAGGCGCCATTTAACGCACATTTTCTATCGGGAGACAATGCAGATGAGCTGGACAACAACGTATACCTTCCAAATACTGAGCGAAAGGTACCAGGATTGGGAACAAATATCACAATTGAATGGGCGATAAAAACATTTGCCAAGTTTAGGTGAGATATTCTTTGCTGTAGTGCACATGATACGTGAAATGGTTTGTATAAAACTGACTCACATTTCGCACTTTCGGATAGATGTTTGGCTAGTCTTTATACCAAAAGTGGGAAAAATTTGCCATCTGATACCTAAGGATTACAGTCCCATGATTTTACCACCTTCTCTAATGGAAACCGAAGAGAGATTCATAGATGTACTTAACATAAAGTCAAAATTGCACGAAAGATTATTCTCTTCTGCACAAAATGTCTACACCAAAATATATTTGGTTAATACTGCCTGGCAAATGGTGGTCATGAAGGTAGAAGAATATTAAGATGTTTTTGTAAACATAGCCGTGGCTTTCAACAAAGTCTCGAAGCCGGAAATCATTGATAATCTCAACCCGATTAAAGCGTATCCAGCCTTAAGAAATTAGATCGGCTGCAGCCTGCATAATTGTTACTTTGCGACAGGTTTTATGAGAGACCACAAACAGAAGACCGCCGCTAAGTGGGGCTACTACCACCGATGTTGTGGACGCTGGTCATCAAAAAACTGCTTAGGCGGATGGACATGGGACAAGTCAAACTTATGCCAGAAATACATTCGGGATGTATGTCAAACTACTGCCGAGGGGCAACCCTGTTTAGCCCTTTCGCCCCTACTGGGACAATACGTCCCAGCAAACTTCAAATATGTTTATAACTTTTAGTTTTTATCCAATTACGCATAGAAATGTGCCCAATAAAACCTTGAAGCCTCTTTGATGATCAGTAACCGCATTCCGTCATTATTGACATCAAATTTCCCGTTACGCAATATTTTGCACAGACATGTCGCGAAATTTCATCAATAACGCGTTGTATTTCCGTGTGAAACGTCTATCTGGTACCGTTTTTATACGTAATATACCGCTTGCTGTAAAGTTTAGGTGTGAATAAATATATATTTCTTCGAATTGGAAAGAAATTATAATGAAAAAAGTAAGTTTTTTATATTTATAACTGCATTGGGACATATAAATCCCAATAATGCATTTGTGTGGGATAATAATTATCCCAATATTTGTTTATACCGTTAGATGTGTAGAAATTTTTGGCCCTTTTGGTATTATTGGGACTTATTCGTCCCACCTATAAATGTTAATAAATGTTATTGGGATTATATATCCCAGGATAACGGTAAAGATTCAGGTATGCCAAACATCTTATATTTTAGTCTATATTACAGGATTACCTGTCGTAATGATGAAAACACCGCCTGATTTCGAAAAAAACTCAGGGGTGAAAGGGTTTAGAGAAACGTTTTATTAAGTGTTTTCATGTTTTTTTTTCTCAGGCCTTGTTGTCGTAGGCGGCCGCTGCTTTATATGGCCCACCCTAAAGTGCACTTACTAAAGTGTAAAGCCATGTTGTGATAGTGCTCCTTCTATTGTTGTTGCTAGCCAGCTGTACAGTGACACATTGTGTGCTATGTATTTATTTATACATAAAATTTTTGAATTTATTCGTTAAATATCCGAAACCTGGCGAGAAATTTTTGTGTAAAATATTTTCTCTTGCTTATACGAATATTTTGAAGAAGTATTGAGAAAAACCACATACTAAAGCTTTCGAAACCCCAGTTTTTCGATTTTTTCATCTTTTTTGAAGTAAATCATAAATAAACCGCCTTTTTCACTCCTTCCTGCATTTATAAAGTGCAAGCATTTCCTCTCCCTTCATCGTACAAAAAAAGCAATATTCACTTCATAATACTCATCATCAATATGTAACAAATGTCCTTTTAATATTTTCAATAATTCGTACGAAAAGCGTCGCAGCTGCAGCAGGCAAGGTGTTAATCTACCACCCCCAGAAACGCTTAGCGAATATACTTGCACGTCGAAAATCTTAGCATACTTGCAGGCGCGGTAGCAATGTTTTATACGCATTGATGCTATGCTCATAAAAACAATTTGATATAATAGATACAATATATAAAAAACATTTCTAATATCTCATATACATACATACATTGGAGACCTATTAAAAGGCAAATTGAAAGGCGGAAAATTTGTAATGCTGATATTCAAAGCTATATAAACTTCATACAAAAAGGCAGGCAAAATTATGGATGCGGGGTGACTTATGTGATTATGAGAGCCAACTGTGCAAATGGACAATAATAAAGACAAAATATACAAAGCAAAAGCAATTCCATATATAGGCTGCGCATCATTGTCACCGCGTCTAAAGGCCATAACAAGGATTTTGTGTAAAACTTTGTATGTGCGAAGGATGCGCTGGATGCCGCTAAGGTAGTAAACACAAATAAACGCTTCATATTTGTTATAATTTATGAGGGTATTGGGACACAATTTGTAAGCAAAGTCAGCACACTGCCAGCCGGGGACTCAGCTGTGTGTTGTTTTCATTCATAAAAAATGAAATAATATAAAAAAGAACAGACACACACAGAAAAATTAATAAAGTACAAATAAGTTACGCTGTAGCAATTGCTTTGCTATTCCCCTTCATCGCTGCCGCAGCGTTGTTAAACGAAAGATTAGCTTTGTTAAAGCGTTGTATAGTGATTTTTTTCGTTATTAATTTAAGAAAGCAAATGAAATAGCGCGCGCCAGGACAATTGACTATATATATTCGTACGTGCCTGTATTGGTGTCTATTGATGAAGCGTTTGGTCGTTTGGCGACTTAGCGCCAGCTCACTTTGTCAATGCCAAGCACCTTTTTACACGTTCCACACAACTTTTAATGCACTTTTATTGTAATATTTTTATATATTTTTTTGTTTGTTACGATATTCCGGCGCATTGCACCAAAAACGTAAAAAAGCGTGATATTGATTTCAATGTGGGCGTTTTGTTGTGCATTTGTTTTTGCTTACTTTGTGGTAAGAGGGCGTTTACATTGTATTTTATGCTCACTTTTTTATGAAAAGTTGTATAAGTCGTATAAGTGATTCATAAATTGATGTATTTTTATACGTTTATGAGCTGTTAAATAACATAATTGAAATATGCGTAATAAACGAAGTAACTATGATCGCGGCAAGGGGGTGCAGGACTTGAACGAGACAATCAATTTTGATTGGTACTTGATATTCAAAGTGATAGGGAGAGGAGTGCAAAAAAGCGAGGGAGAGGGATATAAGTAGGGAGAGTTAGAGAATAAGAAGTGATGGGAGATGGATAGGAGGAGAAAGAGGAAGAGCGAGAGCGGTAGTGATTTTTATTTGAGGGTGAAAATAAAGGTGAGAGGCTGTTAACAGCCGAAAACTGTTATTCGATTTTATAAAATTAAAGCGCATGCACACTGAAAGAAATGGTGCTAGTAAAATCAACAAATCGGTTCTGTTGTTCTTGACTTAACGGAGATTCGGTGAAAATTGATCGAATTATGGTTAATTCGACCGAGTTCTTTGTCAAGCGAACAAATTAGTTTAGTCATTTCAACAGAAGAGAAATTGTCGCTCTTAAGTTAACAAAATTCTGTAAAATTGACAGATTCCTAATCAATCTAACTGATTTTTTGTTAACACAACTGATCTCACTGGTCATTTCAACAGCGATCAACAGTCAATACATGAGCAAATTTCAAAGAGAATTTTACGCTCACTGCGCTCTCTACTTTGTACTTATGTATGCTGTGTACTATATGTATGCACATATTTACGTATGTATATGGCGGCCGCCGTGGTGTGATGGTAGCGTGCTCCGCCTACCACACCGAAGACCCTGGGTTCACACCCCGGGCAAAGCAACATAAAAATTTTAGAAATAAGGTTTTTCAATTAGAAGAAAATTTTCCTAAGCGGGGTCGCCCCTCGGCACTGTTCGGCAAGCACTCCGAGTGTATTTCTGCCATGAAAAGATCTCAGTGAAAACTCATCTGCCTTGCAAATGCCGCAACATAGGTACTTTCGTACAAAGCTGTCGCAACAACTTTTTTGTTCATTTGACTACTAAAACGGTCAATTACGAATCAACGATTTGTGCGCAGTTGATTCAACATCTTGTTGCGATGGATAAACATTGACAGACATTTCGGTTGAATTGAACCGGATTTCGGTTGATTTTCCAGTATTTTTCTTTCAGTGCGCACTACGCGACGTAACATGTAGCGGCAGCGGGCGGCACTTTTCGCCAGATTGATCAGCATTGTAGTTCATTGCTTCGTCGCGTAGTGCTGCTGCCCCTTGGTGTGAATTTCTCCATAAGAACACATTCAAAGAATATTTTGCCGCGTATTGTAGTCGCGCAGAGCGTGTTCTTAGCTTAAGAGTCAAAAATTAAAAAAGGGGTGAGGAAGATTGAGGGCAGTGGGAAATGGAGGGGAGTGGGAAATGGAGGGATATGGTGAGTGCTATTGTAAGGATGAGGATGAGAGTGAGTGGGAGTGAGACTGAGAGGCTTTGCTGAAATTTGAAACATCTTAATCTATTTGTAAAATCAGAGTTAAAAATTTAATAAATACGGATAGAGAGTGAGCGGAAGAGAGGGAGAGAGAGTGGAGTGGGAGACTGGTAGTGAGTTTTAGAGTCGGAATGATAGTAAAACAGAGAGTGAGATAAAGAGTTGGCGTAATAGTGAAAGGCAGTGCTGAAAAATATTATAATTTTTATAAAATCACAGTTAAGAATTAAACAATCTATAATTGGACTGCCCACACCATAAAATCCTTATATTGCAATACAAAACTTTGATAAGCATACGATGCAAATTAATATCATAATCCCCATGAGGCGTGCAACATTGTCGATAAAACTGATTGAATTGATGCATACAATAGTCGCTTATTATATTACATATGTATGTGTGTACATATGTATGTACGCATAATAATCAGAATGCAGTTAAAGTAATGTATTTCGCAATTTACTAGACACATACTTACATGCGTTGTCAAGGAAAATTATCAGCTTGCATGATGAACAAAACTCTCACATGTGTAATATGTAGATGATAGTTGTTGTTGTTGTAAATTTGTAAATATGCGCCCCAAGTTTGTTGCATTTAATTTTTATAATAATGCAATAATTTCATTTCAGCAACAAAATTATATCAAATGCACATATGCATGCATATTTATGTACATATACAGCAGAAAAAATTGAGCCTTATCATAGGCTTATTTCATATGGCCCAAATGGTTATGGTATCAGGCCTTAGGTCAGGTCTGTAAGGAATATTAGTTGTATGGCGTATTCCTTATAATACCTCTTTTTCTGTACTTATATCATCAGGCATAAGGATTATCTGAAAGATAACGTTATGTAAAAGCCTATATAGCCTACATAAAATAGAGCTTACATAAGGAATTATTATAAGCCATTATACTGTTTTCACACAGAAACTTAATGATCTCATTTCACCTTCTAATGAAATCGTAAATTTTTTGCTTTCACACAGAAAGTAACTGCTCGATTAGTATGAAGGATGAAATGTCAAGCGAATAAAATGACAATGCTATATGAAAGACAATCATGGCGGAACGATACAAGGTGGCAGCATGGTGACATACTGCAAACAAATATAAATAAAGGTGCCATATACTTTGTTTTTGTAAATTCGACGGACAAATGTCAAAATCGTACTGCGCCGGTAGTTGATGTATCAAATCAAATAAGAAAAGTTATAATCAGCTGTTCGATGCGGCCACCTTGTATCGTTCCGCCATGCAGACAATGGCATTTACTTTGACAAATGACATTTTTAAGCACTGAACACACCAAAAACTAAGAAGCCGAAGACTGCCAACAGAGTTGCATTGTGCTTTTGACTTCATTAGGCATTCGATTAGCTACTAATGAAATAATTATAGATTCGAATTTTGTAGGGAAGATTGAGCTCAATAAGCGTCTTAATGTAGAAAACTGCCTTTATTATTCAATAAGCCGTCTGTGTGAAAACAGTATTAGGGAGAATATAATAACTTCATTATAAAGCTTATTCGCCAAATCAAATAAGACTTACCACATTCCTTATATAAAATACTGCTTGGTGTATTAGGACCTTTTACATATGGCTTATATCCCACTAAAAATCAGTCTATAATAAGGTCTTATAAGGTTTATGAACCAGGTAGCATAAGTAATAATACGCCACAAGAAAAACAAGAAGAAAATCCGGTTTCCATAAAATATTACGAATTGTCGACTGGAGCTGGGTTCTAATTATCATGTATCCGTTAAGTTAAGGTAACATTTATTTTTTCATTTTACCTTAGGGATAAGTCTAAAATAATGCGTATGCTGTTCTCTTTTTACCTTATTCTGAGCATTATCTATAAGGACTGAAACCAGACTTCCTAGTATTGCTTACCACCGCTTATACCAGTTTGTGCTGGGCATTCATATATTTCAATGTGCTTGTATGAATTTGCAAAAACACGTGCCGACGAGTGCGTGTTAACGTGTGACGTCCGTCGTCTAGCTGGTTAAATACAATCATAAAATAATATTTACATATTTATATATTTATTTAAGCCTTTGTATTTGTTGCGATGGCCGTAGACATTTTTAGCATCTGAAACAGGTGGAAAAGTCAATCAATGTGCTGTCTGCAAAACACATACAAACATAATCATACGCAGATACAAATGCAATTGTGTAATAATAAACAGTTTTTATATTATTATTATAATGCAATTTAATTGAATGTTATTATCATCACATTTGCGAAAATTAAGTAAATAAATTTATAATGACTGCAATAAAAAGATAAAAATGTAATGAACATGTCTGAATTGCAGTCTGAAGAAAGGCATGCAAATTACTCTACTATAATTATAATCATATTTAATGAATGAAAAATTACACAGTAGAACAATATTATTACTTTGTCTTGCAAGAATGTAACCATAGAATGTTACGAATTTTATGAACCGTTATTGAGTTACTGTTATCGGTTCGTTCATTGAACTCCAATAAGTACTAAATTTTTAAGCACTACTATGTTAATAGAACTTCATAGTTGATTGAATTCGCGTGCCTCACTTTCAACATTTTCAAATAAACTGATTAATACTCCCTTGGGCTGTACTGCTTGTATACCCCTCCATTGTCTCCAGTGCACGGACCCTAAGAAGAGAATGTTGGTAGACGAAAAATTAAAATAGTGGTAGAAGTTGGTAGATTTTTTTTCCAAGAAACCAATAGCCACACTTTATATATATATACAAAACAATTCATATTTCATTGTAAAACAAATAAGCACATTTCACGGAAATAACACTTTTAAAAAAATATGTAACAAAACAAAAAAATGCATGTAAATTTGTATATACATACATAGCTTATGCCTATATGATACTTGCTTTTTTCCTGTATTTTGAGCTTGAAATACTGAGGAAACTTTACCGATATGTCTAATTACAACAACAATTTTCCAATATATCAGTATTTTTCTGCCACAAAATAATCGACTTTGGCATGTTATCGGTTACTTAAAACTTTTTTTATTTACGTTCAAAATTATTCATAAAAAACTGTTGAAAAGAGCGCAGAAAAATATTTGCGAGCTCATTTACTACATTTCTTTCATAAACAAATTTATTTCTTGTTTGAATTTCTGCACAAATTTTTCGAAAAAAAAATTTCGAATTAAAAAAAAAGTTTGCTAGAAAAAAAGAAAAATCTAGTGCCATATGGGCATTATTAAATACAAGGAACGAAATCACCTTCTACAAATTAAAATTTTTTTACAAAATCTTATTAATTCAATTGGAGGCTTAAATAAGGTCCGTCCCATACTCTTTTATTAATATTTGATAGGAAATGCTTGAAATTTTTAATCCATTACGCTGGGCGGTTTTTATGTCGTTCATTATAGAGAACAACCTTTCTGCGGCTGCACTACTGTGAGGTGATATGCTAAGGAGCACATTTATTCACTCAAATTTTCAAAACAAATTTTCTTCTAGAAGACTCTTTTCAGTTCCCGATTTTATCCACCTTTTGCTCTGTGAAAATCATATTCTAGGGCTCAAAATAAAAAACTTGTCCGAAGGAACCATACCTCTAAAATTTTGAAAAATCCCACTTTGAAATGCCTATGTTTTTTCCTTTTGGAGTTTATTTTTCTCTTTAGAAATTTATTTAGTCAGAACATATGTAAATGAAAAAAATGAATTTAACTTAGTAATAGAAAAGAAATTAAAAAAAATTATTAGAAATTAGCGTTTTTACAACCCCCTTTTGAAACCAAGGCATCACTGTGATGCATTTGCATGTCGTAAAATTGCTTGTGTTGTTTTTTTTAAGCCACCACAAGACACAGCAGATAGAAT
This sequence comes from Eurosta solidaginis, assembly GCA_029619165.1. NCBI lineage: Eukaryota > Metazoa > Arthropoda > Insecta > Diptera > Tephritidae > Eurosta > Eurosta solidaginis. The sequence continues at coordinate 3,550 of JARSSU010029289.1, read as the reverse complement.
TGAAATTGCCCCTACCCAAAAGTTCGACCAAAGGGGGGACATCAGAATTCGTTTTAGAGGTATGGTTCCTTCGGCAAAGTTTCTTATTTTGATCCCTAGAATACGATTTTCACAGAGCAATGAGCGATTTTTAAATCGACCCGCCCTAATAATATATATATATATATATATATATATATGTACACATTGTATTTACATAAATGGCTGATATATACCTGATATTGCTTTTAAATTGAGTAAGCGCTTTTTCACTGTAAAAAAAAATCGATATATATCGCGATATATCGATACCCTCCCTCTTAAATATCGAAAATATCGAGTAAGCCGAATATCGATACTTTTGCAGCTCTACTTCTTTGGTGTTCCAATGTTGGGTATGTTGAGAAAAAGTGTACCTTAAAGTCTACAGTATATAACAGGATGCCCTTGTCTCCTTACCCTTTCTTGTGATTTTTCTCAAGGTATTTAGTTTAGGACGCCTTTTCCAATGACATGCCAATGTCGTCCAAATCACTAGAATTATTTTACAAGATTTGTCAAAAAATATTAAATCGAAGTCTTCTGAGGAGTTAATCTCGTAGTACCAGTCAAGACGCCAAAAAAAATGTAGTCTTGTATATCTTTCAGACCCAGAGTACTTTAAATAAAAAGTTCGTAATTTTTCCAGATTTGTTTGCATAGCTTCAGCTACAAAATTAATAGAAGTTTTTTCAAAAAATATCAAAAAATAATTTTATTAACGATATTTAATTTAAATTGCCACTGCCGCTGTGCAAAAAATTGCTGATAAAAATCAAGAGCAACCCGAGTAGCATAACGGTAAGTGCTTACTCAGGAAACAAGATGTTGCCCTAATTAACTTTCCAAATAACGGAGTGCGCCAGAAAAAGAAATGAATTATACTTCGTACTTACATAAGTAAAACTGTGTTCATGACTCTCATTAATTATAATAAATACGCTTAAGGAGTATCATTCAAAATCCATACTAAATTCCATTCACTATAAATCCCAAAAGCACTATAAAAATTATACCAAACATGCAACCCCATTATAACCAGACACACTCACATATTTACACTCATTAACCCTTAAGCACTGCGAATAATAAAGATATGAGTTTATTTGATTGCCTTTTTCATGAATGTGGCAACAACAAGTTTAACCTGGTATATACTTACAAATAAAGCTGAAAATAGCCCAATTAAATATTTTGCGCCATTAAAATTTCTACAGCAATGAGATTCTTGTTACCTTACAAATTCTCACAATTAATTTTAAAATGTTTATGATATGCAAAAATACTGAAATTCGTACGAGTCAACAAGCGACTGAAGCAAAAAACATATGCCATACACGTGAACTGCCTTGCCACATGAAGATGAGCAAAAATGTTTTAAGCCCAAGAGCAAAAAAGTAAAAATGAGAAAAACATATGCGAATGCCAAGAAAATGTGCAAGTATAACTGTTCAAAATGATTTTTATCTTTTTATTAGCCATGTTTGGTGATAATAAAATTTGCGAGAATTATAATGAAAGTGTACACGTAAACCTAATAAAATTTTCAAATACCAGATAAAATGTTAAAGCTCTGTATTTTTGTAATAAAACGAGTTGATTGTGGAGAAAGGCAATTAGGCTTATTTATATGGAGCATTCACTTAAAAGATTGAAAACATATACATATTTCTATACATATGTGAGTAGAAATATGCTAATTAGGTCAATCCCGAAATATCAAAATTCCGGGAGATGTGACATGTAGAATAGTTGAGGCACACTCCTTAAAAGAGCTAACGATTTCTTCTCGAACTTAAGCTGGAATTTCGGGAAGCAAGAAATCGAGAACTCGTTTTCTCGCGAGATTCTCGAATCTTGAAATAATCGAAATGCTCGCGAGCTTCTCGAATAATAATTGAAATATTGCTGCATTGGAAAAAATCTATCAATTTCGGTGTTTTTTAATTGTGGTGTTGTAGAAGTTCTCGCTTGTGATCTAGAAGAAATCGTAATAAAACAGCCAGTGCATCGATTAGATTGAATGTAAAGAATCTCGCGAGAAACCAAAGCTCACGCGAAATTTCTTTGCAAACAAGTTACGAAAATCAATTTATTTTGTATATCTCTCTTCATATCTTGCCTTATGTATCTCTCGAAATCATGGACAGTGGCAAAAAAAATGGAATTGCTCTGGTATATTTCGAGAGAAATGTTCTTCAGAAGGTTTCTAATGAAAAAAAAATGTAAATTGGGAGATACATGCTGAGCTAGAAGTGATCTCCATTACATGAATAAGCGCCAATTAAGGATGTAAGTTTGTTGGTGAAATTGTCTCATAAGAATTTGTTAATAATTTCGTAAAGAAATGTGACCAGATATAAACAAGCCACTTAACAATATTTTTGGTTTTATGGCCGTTTCGTTGCATCCCAAGTTTTCCGAATTGTTGAGTTGTGTCGTTGCATCTCAAGTTTTCCGAATTATTGAGTTGTGGAGCCAAAGAAACCCTCAACAACCAGGTTCTGTGCCAAAAATTATTTCTTCGACTTCTCCAAACCTACAGTTTCTAGTATAAGTTTTGAAATTTACTGTTAATATTCAATAAATTACAACTCAAGTTCGGAAAAAATTTAAGTTCAGAATTTTAGTTCCAAATTCAGAAAGTAGCAAATCGAGTTTAAGAAATTTCATTGTGCGCTTTTTTTATAGCATATATTTTTTTTAATCAAGCAGTTTCACTCGAAAGATTTCCCAATTTCTTCAGAATAATCTGATTTTTCCACAAAACTGAATTCCTTGGTTTGTTAGACAGATTTTTTGTGAGCCTTTATTTAATTTTCAAAAATCCACATCTGGGGTAACCAAAATTCGAAAAATTATGTATTCACTAATATTGCCATCTCTAGTAAGTCAGTGCTCATCGTTGGAACTTAATTTACATGCTTTAAAAGTATACCTTTTTACAACCATATTGTATGTAGATACATATGTAGATATATAAAGCCGTACGTGTATTTACAGTTATTTGTTTATATACATGTTGTGTTAAGTATATTCCTTGCTTTGGTTCCATCACAAGAGCTTTGTATGTTTTTAATTAACCCCTTGTGCGCCATTGAGATATATGCGCGTTGATTTCAGTTACGAACACATTTTGTAGAGCTGTTTCTGTTGAAATTATTCTACCGCATTCATACTTTTTTTTCTTTATTAAATTATTACTTTTTTGCTTCCAACGTATCACGCTACCTGTCATTACGACGTTACAAGTTGTCTACTTAATGCTTTTACAAACATACATTAGTATAAGGACAGTTGTGTGTTTAATTAAAATAAGCTCGCAACACACCTAAAAATATAAGGACATTTATTTTGAATTAAAATATCCTGGATACCCGTATGTTAACCACTTCATTTGCCCATTATCTGACTCAAGATCGTCCACCTTTTAGTGTTGTTAACATTTTTAGCTATCAAATCTTATTTCAACCACTCTTGCTTAAAACGTATGTGTATATAAATCTCAAGTCGTTTGTTCGGAGAGGACGTG